>CAUYLG010047412.1:0-43449 GCA_963573385.1 Cacajao melanocephalus | reverse complement strand
ATGTATAATGTATTATATAATATATATTATGTGTAATTAAAATATATAATAACATAATATATAATATTAATTATCACATTACAATATTGAATAAAAATATACTATCTAATATATATAATTTTATATTATATTAAATAATATATAATTATATATAATATATAGTATATAAATTAATATTAATGCTATATATTATAAAATTATATACTATATATTATATATAATTATATATTATTTAATATATAAAATTATATATATTAGATAGTATATTTTTATTCAATATTGTAATGTGATAATTAATATTATATATTATGTTATTATATATTTTAATTACAAATATATATTATATAATACATTATACATTATGTATTAATACATAATATATGTGTATACCTATGTGTGCGCATATATACACACATATATTTTGTACAGCTATACAATGTGTTTGTGTTTTAAGCTAAGTGTTATTACAAAAAAAGGTAAAAAGTTTAATAAAACTAAAAACATTTATAAGGTAAAAATGTTGCAGCAAACTAAGGTTAATCTATTATTAAAGAAAGAAAATTAAAAACTAAATAAATTTAGTGTAGCCTACGTGTACAGTGTTTATAAAGTCTACAGTAGTGTACGGTCATGACCTAGGCCTTTATGTTCACTCACAATTCACTGACTCACCAGAGCAACTTTTAGTCCCGCAGACTCCATTCATGGCAAGCACCCTACACAGGCGTACCATTTGTTTTTCATATTCTGTGTTTACCGTACGTTTTCGATATTTAGAAGCACAAATACTTATCATTGTGTTACATACAATTGCCTACAGTATTCAGCACAGTAACGTGGTGTACAGGTTTGCAGCCTAGGAGCTACATAGGCTGTGCTGTCTAGCCTAGGTGTGCAGTAGGTTATACTATCTTTGTGTAAATACGCATTTCTCAGTCATATCCTCATCACTAAATGACACATACTGTATATACATATATATTTTTTATTTCATTTATAAGTTGAAACTACCACGACGGTTCATCCCTAACAACTGCTTCCAATTTACACTGATAACCACTGCCCCACACATAATCCTGCTCCTGAAGCCCATGAAAAGTCTTCCTTTACCTCCCAGCTGGAAGTGACCACACCCGTGCTCCTAGACGAGCTCCAGATGCCTGTGGCTCACCCATGCCCCCTAATGGGAAGCTCCTCAGCTACAATCCTCCTGATGGGACCCCATCCCCTGACAGACAGAGGACCAGGGACATCTCTGTCCCAGAGGGATCCCAGCCATGGGCTGGCAAGTGCCTGTGATTTGGGTGGGATGAATCCATCAGATTCTTGTTCTTAGCAACTTCAACTGAGAGGAGACATACTTTATGGGGAGTTACAGACACTAGAACTTAAAAGGCCAGGTGGACTCAGGAGCCACTGTAAAAGTTGAAGTCATGAGCAACTTCAAAAGGAAGATGAAACAGTTGCACAAATGTAATTTAGAAAAAAAATGTTTAGGCTGGGCGCAGTGGCTCATGCCTGTAATCTCAGCACTTTGGGAGGTTGAGGCATGTGGATCGTGAGGTTAGGAGATCAAGACCATCCTAGCCAACGTGGTGAAACCTCATCTCTACTAAAAAAATACAAAACTTAGCCAGGCCTGGTGGCTTGTGCCTGTAGTCCCAGCTATTCAGGAGACTGAGGCAGGAGACTCACTTGAACCCAGGAGGCAGAGGTTGCAGTGAGCTGAGATGGAGATCGTGCCACTGCACTCCAGGCTGGGCAACAGAGTGAGATTCTGTCTCAAAAAAAAAAAAAAAGAAAGAAAAAAAGTTTATAATAATAACAGCTAATATTTATTGAGAATATAGTATGTGCTAAGCATAGCACAATTATTAACTCATTTTAAATTGACAATGGCCGTATATACACTATCAATCATCTCTGTTGAGATTAAGGCACAGAGAAGCAAAGTAACTTAACTGGGGGTCACAGAGTAAGCAATTGGAAGAGCCTATTTTTCTTACCACCATCCTGTGGGTTCCTGGTATGCACTTTGCCCTTCCTGAGGCCTACTGTTCTGCTTTCTCTGGACTCCCAAGAGATCTTTCTGTATCTTACAGCAAAGCCTTAATTGTACAGGAACTAGGTGGAGGAGGTTTCTCTAATCAAAAGAAGCATGACTAAAGCCATCTAGACTTAGCTGGGACTGGGTTTCCTCAAGAATAACACTCACTCTCACCATTCTGACCAATTGCCTGCAAGTCTGCAAAGGTAGACTCACAAGTTTTCTGAGGAGCTGAGAATGAGGCACGAAGATTAATTCTACGTAACCCATTATCGTTCATTTTTTATGCACAAACTGTCTTGGATGGTTTCCTTATTTAGATGCCACTTGTGCTTCATTTTATAAATGCAAAAGAAAATTTATCAGGGCTCTCACATTTGCACTGGTGACCTTACACAATATAACCCAATTTTCCAGAAAAGAAAAGGGCTTGAATTTCCCCACCACTAAGCTTTTCAGAAAACTAAAGCTCGTTTGATTAGGGAGAGACTGTTTTTTTTTAAACCATGCTCAGGTAACCAATTTATAGAAAATTAGCATTCTTCAAAGTACAGATAACACAAACGACAGCAAACATAATTGAATCTCTCTCTCTGATGATTTAGGAGGTACTTCTGAATGTCACTCCCCTTTATTCAAGACTGTAAAAAAATCTGTATAATAAAATTAAAGTTTTACATTTGCTTGTTAGAGCCTTCTGGGTGTTACATGGTTGTGGGACTGAGTCCAAACATAAATGTCACATCTAGTTTCTTGGGCTGTTTGTCAAAATCATCTGAGTCACATTGAATGGTACAAGAAGACACACAGCCCACTGTCTGGGGTGGGTCTACTGATCCCATAGTAGAATGCTTCTACGAAGCTGGTCGTATGTCTAGACCAGCTCTTTTAAGAAGTAGGATATTGGCACTGAATTCCAAGAGAGTTGAAGAAAACCATGAGATTTTCATATTTGGGAGACAACAATTCCCACTAAGCAGTGGAATTTGAAGATTCATAGTTTGTATGTTCACATTTATTACACAGTGTCTTGTGCCTAGTAAGTGCTCAGTAAATGGCAAATGGTAAATTATCACACTAGGGAAACGTACGAGAGCTTGAAAGAAGCTATTCTTCTAGGCAGCTCTCAAATATTCCAGCTTGCATTCGTTTTCCTAGAAGATGGAAAATCTATTCTACTCTACATTGTTTCTTCTTAGAGAACAATTCGAGTCTTTCTTAATGGACGGACAAAGACGCAGAGAGAAGCAAGAAGAATGCAGGAGGCTAGAACCTGTAGGTTCAAGGAAGCTTAGGTGCCACAAAAATTCACAGGACCGAAGGGCAAAAGTCTTGGGTTTGTGTCCTTACTCTTTTCCAGCCAGCACTTGGAAGCAACCCCTTCCACTGTTGGACATGGCGTGGTGTTATGAAGTGTTTTAATGAAAACCACATCTGTTCCTTTTTTAACTTTTACCACTAGTTCATTTGTTTTTTTTTTTATTCATCCAATGTTTATAAGGTATCTACTGTGAGCCTGAAACTATTCTTGTTGCTGAAGAAATGCCACCAGCAAGTGAATCAGACCTAGATCTGCCTTCACAAAATGCTTCAAAGAAGTGCAGTGTTACGACAGAAATGCGTAAAGACCTCATCTAGTCGTGGGGGTAGAGGGGAGGAAGTTCAAGGAAGACTTCCTGGAAGAAGTGACATTTAGTCTGAAACCTGGAAGATAAGAAGTTAGCATTCAAGTTTTTCCTTGAGGAGCAACACAGAAAAATGTTCCACCTTTCAAATATTTGAAGTCAGCCCTCTAGCCTCCTTTCCTAGCACTGTCCTATTCTGTCACTCTACTCTAACCACAGTGGTCCACACTGAGGACTCATTTTCTCCCATAATAACCTTTTCTTTCCTCAGAACCACATAATTCTAGGCCCCTTATCATTCTAATTGATCCCACTATTGACAGGCTCCATTTCATCAAAATTTCTAAAAAAGGTGATGCATCTTCATTAATTTTTATCCTTGGACTCCCATGTGAACCAATGATGAAAAATCATACATTGATGGCAACAACAAAAAAATCAGAGTTTTCTTATATACACAAGCCTCCACATCAGGAATGCTTTTCCTTTTATTTGGAAGTGTTTCTAGAAATTGAATTATATGTCAAGCAAGGAGCCAGATACTGAGAATAAGATGATTTCACGCAAGTTGGGTTCCCCAGGAAGCAGAAGTCAGGAGTCTCTTAGGAATTCAAAAGGGTGACTGGGGAGTTAATATGTACAAAAAAGGAAAGGGAGGAAGCTGAACTGAGGAGGAGGAGGCATCAGACCCAATTCAGACCTGACAAAGTCTCTACTAGCCAAACAGGGTGCCCTGGAATAACCATTGCACTTTAGAGGAGTGACCCATTGAGCAGAAATGACCAGGTCTTGCACCATCCACCACCTTTTTGAATTACAGATTAGTGGCTGTCTTGAGAATAGCGTGCCCTTAGATCTCATCATCTTACTCAATCATTGGCCAGGGAATCTCCTGAGAATAGTGTAACTTTGGTTTAAAAATTGAGGCAAATACTGATTAAATGAACAGCTGGGGATTGTCAGTTAGCCTCACTTATTTAAACTGGCCAATGAGTCCTTTTCTGAAGGAAGATCTGAGCAGTGCATCTCTATGTCTTCCACAATGGTAAACAAATATCAAATGATTGCTGCCCTATGGAAGCTTATAGCCTGGGGTGACAGACTCTGAGCTGCTAATCACACAACAAATATTTTAGTAATGACTATAATTTTTAAAAGAAAGCATTCTTTTACATTGAAAACTATAAAACATTGTTATAAAAAATTAAAGAAGACCTAAAGAAATGAAAATATATCCCATGTTCATGGATTGGAACACTTCATATTGTTAAGATGGTAGAAATATAATCTACAGATTCAATGCAGTTGCTACCAAAATTCCAGCTGCTTTTATTGCAGAAATGGACAAGTTGGCCATAAAATTCATACAAAATTCCAAGCTACCCCAAATACCCAAAACAAACTTACAAAAGAAAAACAAAGTTGGAGGATCTTCACTTCCCAGTTTCAAAATTGGCTGCAAAGTTACAATAAGCAGAACAATGTGGCACTGGAAATGATAGACATATAGATCAAAGGAACAGAATTGGAAGTCCAGAAATAAACCCATGTGTCTATAATCAACTGGTTTTCAGCAAGGATACTAATATCATTCTATGGAGTAAAGAATAATCTTTTCAACATATGGTGCTAAGACAACCATACAGCTACATGCAAAAGAAGGAAGTTAAAACCATACCTAAGACATGTACAAAAATCAACTCAAAAATGATCAGAGACCTAAACATAAAAGTTAACTCATAAATCTCTTAGAAGGAGCCATAGCTGTAAATCTTCATGACCGTGGATTAGGCAACACTTTCATAAGCATGAAAACAAAAAGACAAGCAACAAAAGAAAAAAAATAAGTAAATTTAACTTTATCAAAATTTAAAACTTTCATGCATCAATGGATGCTATCAAAAAAGTGAAAAGGGGTGCCAGGCACAACAGTTCACACCTGGAGTCCCAGCACTTTGGGAGGCTGAGGCAGGAGGATTGCTTCAGTCTAGGAGGCAGAGGCTGCAGTGATGCAAGACCATGCCACTGCACTTCAGCCTGAGTGACAGAGTGAGACCCTGTCTCAAAAAAAAAAAAAAAGAAAATTCCATGGAATTGCATAAAATATTTGCAAATCACATATATGATAAGGGTATGGTGTCTACAATATACAAGTCTTATAACTCAACAAAACAATAACAAAAAAACCAAACAACCCAATTTTAAAGTGGGAGAAAGAATTGAATAGACATTTCTTTAAAGAAGATACATAAATGGCAATAAGTACATGGAAAGATGCTTAACATCATTAGTTATTAGCCAAATGCAAATTAAAACCAAAGAGATATCACTTCCCACCTACTAGGATGGCTACGACAAAAAAAAAAAAAAGAGGAAATTATCAACTGTTGGTAAAGATGTGGAAAAATTAGAACACTTGCCCTAAAGAAGTTAAAAAAAGAACTACCATATGACACAGAAATTTCATTCCTAGCTATATAACTAAGAGAATTGGAAATATATGTTCGAACAGAAGTTTGTACACAAATGCTCATAGCAGTATTATTTATAATAGCTAAAAAGTAGAAGCACTGAAAATGTTCATCAGTGGATGAATGGATAAACAGAATGTGGTATTTCCATACAGTGGAACACTACTCAGCCATAAAAAAGAAAGAAGCGCTGACACATGCCACAACATGGATTAACTATGAAGATACTTTGCTAAATAAAAAAAAAGACAGTCACAAATGATCACGTTATATAATTCCATGTACATGAAATGTCCAGAATAAACAAATCCATAGAGACAGAAAGTAAATTAGTGCTTGCCACAGGCTGGGGAGAGGGAATGGGGAGTGACTGCTTAATGAGTACAGGATCTCTTTTTGGGGTGACGAGAATGTTCTGGAATTGGATAATAGTGATGGTTGCAGAGCATTATGAATACACAACAAACCACTGAATGATATACTTGAAAATGGTTTAAAAAGTGAATTTCGTGTTATGTAGAAAAAAGTGAAGGAGAAAGAAGAGGTACAGGGTGTGGTGAGAACAAGCTAAGAGGAGAGACTTGCCGGGTCTGGAGCAGTCTGGAAGGCTTGAAGATAAATGGCTTTTTTATTCTTCTCAAGGCCCATCTCCAACTTTCAAGGGTTATCTTGCCCCAACTGCTGGGGCTTTGATAACCCAGGTTTCCAGGGGTGGATGATGTAGGTGAAGGTCCCTGACAAGGTCATTTTCTCTCCGCAACTGAACAGAAAGACAGAAGGAAGAAAGAGAGAGAAGAGGAGTGGGAACAGTGCACAGGCATCACCCAGGAGGAAGACAGAGAGAGGAGACAAGAAAACATTCTTTTCTTCCTTTTGTCTCCAAAGCCAGGTGACAAAGAATGGAAATGGGGAATGTAGATCAAAATGTAATTTTCCCTTACAAGCTGCAGTGAGGCCAGGGGCTGGGGGGTGGCCTGCCCTGGGGAGCTACTCACATGGCAATAACTCACCAGTAGCTCTGCACAAAAGCTGTGCTTATTAAAGGTCAAACGGAGCCAGCAGGGGGATAGTGGGAGGAGGGTTGATGGAGGCAATAAAGGGACACAAGAGAGACAGGGGGCCATTGGGAAGGGCTGATTCTGATTAAGAATTTGTCCCAAGCAAGGCAGAGGCCAGCCATTCAAGTCAAGAGGTGATGCCCCTGACACCCACCTGGGACCTCTGGGCTGGAAAATGCTGCCTTTGTCTTTATGAACCAAGAATTTCCCTGGCCCATGCAAAAATCAATAGTGAATCAATAAAACACTGGCTTGTGTGAGAAACAATTATCGGCAAGCCAGAAAAACAGCATTGGGAGCCCTCTGCCTCTGCGCACCTGCAAGGTGGATGGGGAGGTTGCTAAACTCTCAGAGGTCAGATGGCTGAGGAATGGCCTAACCACCTAGGTGCCCAGGACTGGTTAATTCACCATCACCATCATCATCATCATCATCATGATCACGATCACGTAACTTCTATTTGTCAAACACTCCGCAGGGCTCACAATCTTACTGCATTTTCTCAATAACCCACAAGTGCCGTTATTATTCAGATTTTATAGTCAGGAATGCTAAGGCTTAGAGAGCTAAGTCATCTGCTCAATAGCACTTAGCTACTGAAAAGGCAGAGTTAGGGCATGACACCAATCTATCCAACCCCAAACCTTGAGCTCTCGATCATAATAATAAATGGCCTCTCACAATAATCAAGTGACTATTGAGTGCCTACTATGTGCCTGGCCATGAATGCTTTGCTGGGATTTGGGCTGAGTCTTCCCTCCCCCACACCCCTGCCCCTCAGGGCCTCAGCATTCTCATTGATCACATCAGGAGTTATCACTGATGCTCCTATCTAGGAGGGAAGCTCAAAGTATCAAGTCATACTTAGAGCTTCATTTGGGTATAAATGAATATGCATTTAGAAAATGGGACTTCTGTGCACCTAAGTGACTGTCCCTCTCACTGTCTTTCCTCTCTCTGACATACTGAGTATGCCAAGACAATCCCAGAACAGACAGGCATCAGGGTTCTGAGCCAAGACCAAAACAGAACCTGGAGTAGGAAACAAAGCATGAAGGCCACAGGGTGAGGAAACAGGGGTGAGAAAATGCAGTTGAGCTGATGATAAGACAGTTCAGGCCTTAAATAGGCAAGGCCCAAACCGTCAGGACTCTGATGCTTCCCTGTGAATGGATATACGACAACACCTTGCTAATTGGTCATGTCTGAGAGATTCTGTGTTTTTAACATGTGTACACCAGTTTTAAATTTTATTTTTTTAAATTGTTGGTGATATAGTTTGAATATTTGTCCCTGCCCAAACTTCATGTTGGATTGTCATCTCCAGTGCTGTAGGTGGGGCCTGTGGGAGGTGTTTGGGTCACGGAGGCGAATTCTTCATGGCTTGGTGCTATCTTCGTGGTTGTGAGTTCTCACAAGATCTTCATTTAAAAGTATGTGGCACCTCTCCCCCTGCCACTCACTCTCTCTCTTGCTCCTGCTTTTGCTGTGTAACATGCCTATTCTCCCTTCATCTTCTGCCATGGCTGAAAGCCCCCTGAGGCTTCACTTGAAGCCAGGAGATGCTAGTATGATGCTCCTTGTAAAGCCTACAGAAGCATGAGCCAATTAAACCTTTTTTCTTTTCCTTTTTTTTTTTTAAACAGAGTCTTGTCTTGTCACTCAGGCTAGAGTGCAGTGGTGCAATCTCAGATCACTGCAACTTCCATCTCGCGTTCAAGCGATTCTTCTGCCTCAGCCTCCCAAGTAGCTGGAATTACAGGCAGATGCCACCGTACCTGCTAATTTTTATATTTTTGGTAGAAGCAGAGTTTCACCATCTTTGGCCAGACTGGTCTCAAACTCCTGACCTCAAGTGATCTGCCCGCCTCGGCCTCCCAAAGTGCTAGGATTACAGGCGTGAGCCACCATGCCTGGCCTAAACCTCTTCTCTTTATAAATTACCCAGTCTCAGGTAGTGCTTTATAATAATGCAAGAATGGCCTAACACACTTGGGTTGCCAGTAAGGGCTGCTTGACAATCCTGAGAAGCACACGCCTCCTCAGAGCACCAACTGCAATGGAAGAAAGTAATTCAGGAGATGAAGAGGCAGGAGAGAGAATTGGGTAATCTTTTTGTGTGTGAGCATGTGCATGTGTTATCATAATAGGTTTTTAAGATTAGAAAGTTCTAGAACTTTTATTTACTTCGACGTTTATTTATTTATTTATTTATTTATTATTTTTTTGAGACAGGAGTCTCACTCTGTCGCTCAAGCTGGAGTGCACTGGCTCGATCTCAGCTCACTGAAACCTCCACCTCCCAGGGTCAAGCGATTCTCCTGCCTCACCCTCCCAAGTAGCTGGGACTACAGGCACGTGTCACCATGCCTGACTCATTTTTGTATTTTTAGTAGAGACAGGGTTTCACCATGTTGGCCAGGCTGGTCTCGAACTCTTCTCCCTCCCAAAGTGCTGGAATTCCAGGCATGAACCACCGTGCCGGCGTATTTTGACTTTTGAATACTGGTAGGTAATGCCATCTCAATTGTTTCCTCCTGACCCAGTGACATCTGTCAGTCTTGATCTCACACAAAGCAGATTTGCTGAGGTAATAGATGCTTCTGGTGCTCAGGTCACATTCCATCAGCTCTCTCCTGACTGTGGCGCACTGACACCAGCCCACTCAAGCATCTTTCCGGAATCCAGAACCCTTCTGTTTCTCTGCCTCAATGATTTTCGTAAAGCTGCAAGAACCTGTTCAGTCTCAGGCAGGTGAAACCCCAGAAGTGCAGGCGGTTAACACCTCTGTAACTGCAATAGGTTCATTGCCCGACGTGCACAGCAAGTCAAGATGAGACACCAGGTTGCAGAAGAGAAAGAGGTTTAATCAAAGGGTCACCAAAAATCTCAAATCCATCTCGTCGAGGAATTTGGGATTCAAGTTTTTTAAGCGTTCTGGAGTGGACTGAAGTGTGGAGGCCACTGATTGGTGGAAGAACGGGTGAAGTCATGGCACAGGGGGAGGAAGGAGCTGTCTTCATAGGCGGATCCCATTCAGGATCCCACTCCTGAAAACTAGCCACACCCATCCACAGGAGCTTTGAGTGGAGATCAGAGGGAGCAAATCTTAGACCGGATCCTCAGCTTGTATGAGGCATTTGGTGTGTTGCTTTGGGGATAGTCATATCCTAACCAACACTTAAAGTATCATTATTAGCAACACTGAGCTAACCAGAAGGAAGGGATCAGGATTAAGAGAAGACACTCAGGTATGTCTCACAGGTAACAGGCAGGCAAGAAATAAAGTCTGGAGAGGTCACCTGTGGCAAGTAGAAGAAACACTGGGCCCTGAGACTAGGTAGGGAGCAGAGCCCAGAGGAGTCGAGGGGCAGGTGAGTCCTGAGGGGAACCCCCATCTTATCATGCAGTTGTTCTCTGCACCCAGTCTCCCGCTAATCAGCAACACCCTGCAATCAGCACCCTGCAAGAGGGTTTTAAATAAACTTATTAGGTTGGTGCAAAAGTAATGGTGGTTATTGCCATTAAAAAACTGCACCAATCAATATATGAACTTTAACCACAGACCATCTCGGGGGGGGGCATTTGTTTGTTGTTTTTACCTAGTAGTTTGTATTTTTTTAAATTTTCTTTTGTTTCACAATAGCAAAGACTTGGAACCAACCCAAATGCCCATCAGTGACAGACTGGATAAAGAAAATGTGGCACATACACACCATGGAATACTATGCAGCCATAAAAAGGATGAGTTCATGTCTTTTGCAGGGACAGGGATGAAGCTGGAAACCATCATTCTCAGCAAATTGACAGCGAGGGCATTTTTAAGGGTTTCCAAAATGCTGGAGTCAAGACAGAAAGAAAGAGTTGAATTTGTGCCTAGCACACACTGGCAGTTTGTTCCTACTCAGCCTTCACCTCCTCCTCTTCTCATAACATCACAACACTTCCCCTGTGCAATGGCTCCCCTCCAGCCCCAGTCAGTGTGCAGCACAGTCAAGATCAGGAAACTGAGGCTCATACACAGGCGAAACAACTTGCTCAATGTCACACAATGTGGCGAAGTCTGAGTCAAATCCACGACTTCAACGCTATCGGAGTTAACCACTCTGCAAGTCCTCCCAGTCTAAGCTGCAAGTCTAAGTTGATCCTAGATTGCAGGGGAGGGTCAGCTTTGCAGTGAAGTTCAAGCAGAAACTGCGACTTGTTTGCTCACCTTTGGCCTCACTGTTTTCTTCAATCAGGGAGGAAACACTTGCATAGCACAAGCAGGGAGAGAACTGAGTTCATTAAACGGCTAATTCTCTCCTTCCTGTGCCATCCCGATCACAGCTCCCACAGTCAGCAAACCCTGCTATCTGCTTCATCTGATCTTATGCCGTGCCACAATTTATTTTTGAAAATGTTTTCCTTGTTGGATAATGGCAATCCCAAAAAGGCTCTATTGATGTCTCGACTGCAGGTTTATCGGGACTGAGTCAGCCCTGCCCTCTACCTCCACCGGAGTCTCCATTCAGATCTTTATCTCATCTTTTCATAGCTTAAAAGACTAAGTTTAGTTAAGACAGTAGCGATGGGTCCTGAGGGTTGCATTCATAGTCATAATGAAACAAAATTAGATGCTACTTTAGATCTTAAGATCCTCTGTATTCACTGTGTTGAATTACACAGAGAGGAGGGAGTAGGAAAATGGAGGTGAAGTTGGTACTGCAGATAAGCTTGTAGTCTTGCTGCAGCCACATAATTTGCAGAGGGCAAAGCAGACAAAAACTTTTCTTTGATGCAGACATCAGGCACCTAGAATAAATGCTCAGTCTGGCTAGGTCTGTTCTTCATCCCCAAATGGGGGTAATATCATCTGTCTTCCAAACTACATCACAGACTTATCAATAAAATTAATAGTTCTCGGTAGAAAAACACTTTAGAACAAATGATCACTATCTACATGCCCCCCAGACTCAGTCTTCATACACTGAAGGGAGTTGTAAAATCTTGCTTCCTCCAAGAACCTTTCTTTTTCATTCATTTATTCATTCAGAAAACATTTATTGAGCAGACACCGGAGATATGGATTGTTTTCACCCACCCTTATGCTCTCGTAGACAACCTGCTGATTCCTCCTGTGCTAGACAATTCATATGCTCTACCTCATATCCTCTTGGCCCACCTATCTCGCCCCAGCCACTGCTACATCGCTACAGCAAATCACCTGTTTGCAGGTGTATTTTCATAGCATCTTGCTTCCGCTGCACCACATACCGCTTGCTTCCTGCTGTAGGGCTCGATCTAAGAACTTGCTAGTGTGTATGCAAAACTGGAAATGTGATGGAATTAATACTCCTTAGGGCAACCCTTGACCAAAGGAGGACAGGAGCTGAGATGTATTTTACAGGGTTCTCAGAGGGCCTCTATTGAATATGAGCCCCAGTGGCCCACATCTTAGCTCAATAACACACTTTTGGACTAGCTTTCCCTATTTCACTCTTCCAAGTCACCCTCCTCTGTTCCCTGGCAACTCTTCCCCACCAGTATACCTGCATGCAAGCTCTTTTCTCAAGCTCTGCCTTCAGGGGAGACTCTGAGCTAAGACTCCATTTTTCAAAGAGATATTTCCAGTCTCTGCTTGTTAAGCAGCAGGCCACATGATCCCATCCAATCTCCCCACCCCCTGGCCTGGGAGTGAATGACTGACAGGAGCTAAAGACGATCAGATTTTTCTCTTCCCTGGAAATTCAGAATGCAAACTATTCAATCTCTGTGGGATGATGTTTGAAGCAAAAGGGATTATAAAGCCTGGGATGGGAACACCCATGTGCCCATGGAGGGAAGAAAACCAGTTTGCAAAGAGAACGAAACGAAGATCACACAGCTTTGGAGAGACATAAGAAAATTGCTAGGTTCCTGGTGATCTTTTGGTTTTTGGTTCAAGTTCCATAATTGACCCACTCCCCCTTCCTACTGTTGCGTTCCCTGAGACTCTTTTATTCTTCTGATAAATAGATATTTTTCCTGCTTATACTGGCTTGAGTGAGATTCTGTTATTTGCAACCCAATAGTTTCTAAATCAGAACATCTTACTGTGCCAGGCACTGAGTTAAGTTCTCGTATCATAATGAACAAGACACAGTCCTGCCTTCAGAGTTTAGCATCTAACTGATTAATAAAAGATGAGGTAGTGTCCCAGTGTCTCACAGCATTTTCTATGTGTCAGAGAGCTAATCTTTTTCATCATAGGCCTGTAAATTCCTCCATCCATAATAATCATTAATTAATCCATTCATAAACACTGCAAACATTTTCTAATCCTTACCATGTATAGGGCACTGCACTGAGTGCTTTGTGTGTGTCAGATCTCTTCTCTTTGCTGAAATGGTCCATTTATTTAGCGTTATGGATAGTGCAGTAAATAAGATCATTTCAAGTTATGATAAGTGCTGTGAAGGAAATAAATCGAGTGATGTGATAGGGAGAAAGCTGCCAGGGCGGAGAGAGTAGAAAGAAAGTGTTTTAGATGGAGAAAGGAGATAGTCAGTGAGAGCCTCTGCATTTGAACTGCGGCTTAAAGAATGAGCAGCACATAGATGTGCAGAAAACCAAAGGAAAAACATTCCAGGCAGAGGGAAAGGTAAGTGCAAAGACCCGGAGGCAGGAATGAAATGAAGGAATAAGTGAATGACTAGACTCCAAGTAAGACAACTGCCCCTGACGCTTGAATCACATCTGTGGTTCTCAGGTGCACAATGAATTTTTTTATTTTTTGAGACAGACCTTGCGTTGTCACCTAGGCCAGACTGCAGTAGCACAATCACAGCTCGCTGCAGCCTCAGGCAACCTTCTCTCTCAGCCTCCCAAGTATCTGAGACTACAGGCATGCACCACCAGTCCTGGCTAATTTTTTCTTATTTTTTGTAGATTTTTTCTTATTTTTTGGGGTCTCACTATGTTGTCCAGGATGGTCTTGAACTCCTGGACTCAAGCAATCCTCCTGTTTCAGCCTCCCAGAGTGCTGGGATTAGGTAGTTGTAAATCACTGCACCTGGCCTGCAATGAACTTTTTTTTTTTTAAGTGTGTTTTTTTTAAATTTTTATTGTATTTTATGTTTTGGGGTACATGTGAAGAACATGCAAGATTGTTGCATAGGTACACACGTGGCAGTGTGATTTGCTGCTTTCCTCCCCTTCACCTATATCTGGCTTTTCTTCCCATGCACAATGAGTTTTAAAACAAAGAAAAAAAAAAAAAACACCAGCCAGGCATGGTGGCCCACGCCTGTAATCCCAGCACTTTGTGAGGCCAAGGTGGGCAGATCATGAGGTCATGAGTTCAAGACCAGCCTGGCCAATATGGTGAAACCCTGTCTCTACTACACAATTAGCTGGGTGTGGTGGCACGCGCCTGTAGTCCCTGCTACTCAGGAGGCTGAGGTAGAGGAATTACTTGAACCCAGGAGGCAAAGGTTGCAGTAAACAGAGATCATGCCACTGCACTCCAGCCTGGGTGACAGAGTGAGATTCTGTCAAAACAAAACAAAACAAAACAAAACAAACAAAAAACCTACATTTAGGTTACTAGTGTTAGCTAGTGGCTAGCTGTTTCAAAGTAGCTAGGCTACAGGAGTAACCTAAACATGCATATGTTTTAAAAACAGTTTAAAAACAGGTATGTTTTTAAAACAGTGAGTTTTTAGTGCCTTTAAAACATATCCATGTTAAAGCTACTTCTCTAGAGATTTACATTCTATCAGTCTAGGTGGAACACAATTACCTTTTGTATTTAAGTTCCCAGCAATTCTGATACAAAGAAAAGGTGAACAACTATACTAGATGGAAATTAGTACAGTAAAAGCTAAATAAAAAGGAGCAAGCAACAGAGAAATGTGACAGCTGGGGATCAATTCCTTGGTTCCTGAGGCCACCGTCTGTATCCAGGCAACAGTCTCCCAGATGTGGAATTCTGGAGACTGAGTGAAAGGATGTGGATGCATCCCAACAAGGAAGTGCTTCATTATAAGAAACTTTGTCAGTGTTACCAGACCCTCCCCAGGCTGGGTCAGGCCCCCGCGTCTCTGCTCCTCAGCCCCCTTGCTTACCCCACTAAAGCACTTATCACATGGTGTGATATATGCCATTCAACAAAGGCAAGAACTGTGTCTTCTTCCTCGTGGCATCCTATGTATCTCTCAGGCCTCTACTTAGACACTGCTTCCTCCAGGAAGCCATCCTTGACTTCACCCTAAGATGGTTTAGGTGCCTCCATTGGGAGTCCCTTTATTATAGAAATTATTGCCCTATTTTTAAACTGTATTTATATATGTCTTCACCAATAATCTGGGAACTCTTCAAGTTTGCTATTGTACTCATTATCTATGTCACTGAAGAAAAATGGACCTGCTGTCATGGAGTGTATGTCACCATGGTGGGAGGACGGGCAACACACCCACAGTGTCAGGTAAGTACCCTCGGTGTGATGGGAAGACCTGGAGGCCATTGGATGGTTCTGAACAGAGGCATGATGTGACATCACCTTGCCTTTCAAAGCATCACTATAGACTCCAAAGAAGAGAGAATAGGGGACCTGGCGAAGTGGCTCAAACCTGTAATCCCAGAACTTTGGGAGGCCAAGGCGAGCAGATTACTTAAGTTCAGGAGCTCAAGACTAGCCTGGGCAACCTGGTGAAACCCCATCTCTACTAAAAATACAAAAATTAGCAGGTGTGGTGGTACACGCCTGTAGTCCCAGCTACTTGGGAAGCTGAGACACTAGAATTGCTTGAACCCAGAAGGCAGAGGTTGCAATGAGCCAAGATTGCACCACTGCACTCCAGCCTGGACGACAGAGTACGACTGTCTAAAAAAGAAGAAGAAGGAGAAGTAAAAGAAGAGAGCATGGGGAGGTAAGGGAGAGTGCTAGAAGAACATAGGTAGGGTTATTTCAATTAACCAGGTGAGAGATGGTGGTAGTTTGGATGAAGCGGTAGAAGCAGGGATGGTGAGAACCGGTCAGATTCTGGATATGTTTTTTAATGGCTTTGCCGAGGTAGAATTGGCATATTCATAAACTGTACATACTTGAGAATACAATCTGACAAACTTTGATACATGTGTATACCTGAGAAACTACCACAATCCAGGTAATGAACATGCCTACCTCCCAAAAAGTCTCATGTGCCCCTCTGAAATCCTGTCTGTCTCTGCTCATCCCCAGGCAACCCATGATGTGCTGTCATAGATTAAGTTCTAGAATGTTCTATAAATAGCACCATGCAATACTCTTTCATGTCTGGCTTTTTCACTAAGCACAATTATTTCGAGATTCACTTACATTGTTTATGCACCAATCATTTGTTCCTTTTTATTCCTGAGTAGTATTCCATTGTATGGAGGTACTGCATTTGTTTATCCATTTACCTGTTGATGGACATTTGGGTTATTTTCCATATTCTTGGTGTATTTTGAAGGCAGAGCTGAAAGAATTTGCTGGTGCATAGGCTGTAACATATTGCAGAAAGAGCAGAGTCATAGATAACTCTGAGCTGCTTAGTTTAACAACTGGGAAGATGGAGTTGACAGTTACTGAAGTGGGGGACACTACTGGCCTGAATGAAAAACCCCTAACATCCAGCACATTGTCTTGCACATGGTGAGCGTCCTATTGATATCTCTCAAAGAAAGAATAAGGGCAAAGAGAACAAAAGGAGGTATACATTCAGTTTTGGATGCTGGCAATTCAAATCCTAAGCTTCAGGCTGAGCTTCATCTATTCTCTCCCCTTTTCCACATCCCCCTCGCACTCCTGAAGCCCAGGCAGTCATCATCATAAAGAGACTCCTTGGGCACAAAAGAGGTAGAAGGCAGATTCAATTAGAGCAGGATCCCTTGTTCTCAAATGGCCTCCAGTCCGGGAAGCATTGTTTTCCCCCCAGCACGGGGCTAAATGCACAACTCACCTCTTTGGTTTCTGAACAATAAGCTTCCAAATTACTCTCTGCCTGGCAGATCCACTTGAGATCTATGAGCCTCTGAGAAGTCCCCTCCTTCTCCTCCATCTACCCTGTACCTCCCAAATGCTCCAACATCACTAACTGATGCTTCACCAGAGCCAGGTTCTAAGGTGAACTGTTATAACAAGGCACATGCATCAATTCTTCCAATGGCAAAAAGATATAAAAAAGCAATACACAAATGAATACATACGAATGGCCAATAAATGTAAAGAAGGAGGTGCCCAGCCTCACTAGTATTCAAATGAGAATTTCTACAATCTTGGGAGAACATCCTTTTCCTGTCAAATTGGCATAACTAAAACAAATGTAAATAAGCTGACACTGGCAACAGTGTGAGGACATAGACAGAAATGTACTTTGCTGGTGAAAGTGCAAACTGGTACAACCATTCTGGAGGAAGTTTAAAAAGTGGGCATAGTCTTTGATGCAAAAATTCTGCATCTAGAAGTCTGCCCTGTTTAAATTGTTAGGGATGCCTGTGAAGATATCCATGCCATCATTATCAATAATACAAAATGTCACTAATAACCTTAACATGTTGTGATGGAAGAAAACTCTGTTTTCTCTTACTATGCTCTCACTATGTAATCATCATAATACTTCTGATACCAGATATGTGGGGTATTTTTTCTTTTTTTTTTTTTTTGAGACAGAGTCTAGCTCTGTCGGCAGGTGCCAGGCTGGAGTGCAGTGGCACCATCTTGGCTCACTGCAACCTCTGCCTCCCGGGTTCAAGAAATTTTCCTGCCTCAGCCTCCTGAAGTAGCTGAGACTGCAGGTGCACGCCACCACGCCCAGCTGAGTTTTGTATTTTAGTAGAGACGGGGTTTTACTATGTAGGCCAGGATGGTCTCAATCTCTTGACCTCGTGATCTGCCCGCCTCGGCCTCCCAAAGTGCTGGGATTACAGGCGTGAGCCACTGTGCCTGGCCAGATGTGGGGTTTTAACCCTACACATCAAGTAAGCAAGAAATTCTGCAAGGGACACCAGCTGGGTGTCCTCTAATTCAATTCTGACACTATCTACCTGGAGATTACATCTGATCCCATAGGTTGAGGGCTCAGTTCCACAAAACTGCCCCCCAACTTCAGATGCCAATTTCAAGTAATAGGTTGCCACCTATGCTTGACCGATCAGCTATAAATCAGAGTTTCCATGACCCTCTCCCTTGGGTTCAAGTAATTTGCTAAGATGGCTCACAGAACTCAGGGAAACATTTACTTATGTTTACTGGTTTATTATAAAGGATATTACAGAGAATACAGATGAACAGCCAGATAGAAGAGATTCATAGGGGCAAGGTGTGTAGGAAGGAGCATGAAACTTCCATGCCCTCTCCAGGCAGTCTATCCTCTGGAAACCTTTGTTAATCCCTCTGGAAGCTCTCTAAGCCCTCTCCTTTTGAGTTTTTATGAAAGCTTCTTCACATAGACATGATTGATTAAATTGCTGCCCATTGATGATCAGTCCCTCTCCCCTCTCCAGAGGTTGGGGAGTGGGGCTGAAAAGTCCCAACCCTCTAAACCTGCCTTGGTCTTCTCTGTGAGCACCTCCCATCCCCACCAGTCAGTCAATCTATTAGCATACCAAAAGGCACTCATCTCTTTGAAGATTGCAAGGACTTTAGGAGTTGTATGCCAAGAAAGGGAAACCAGAACAAAGACCAAATATATATTTCACAGCACCACAGCATGTAGAGAAATTATGACACTGCCCATCAATAGAATAGATAAATGCATTGTGTATATTCATACAATGACTTGTATGGCAATAAACGTGAATAGACTAGAACCATATGCAACAACATGGATGAATCTTTCAAATATAACAATTGGTAAAAGAAGAAAAAAGAATACACAGATTACAATTCCATTACATAGAGTTTGAAAATAGGCAAAATTAAACTATTTTTAATGATGCTAACATGGGTGGTTAGACTGTAAGGGAAAACAATGAAGTGATTTCAATTAAAGGCAAGATAGTAGTTGTCTCCAGGGAAAAGGAAGGAGGGAGGAGGGACATACAGGGAGCTTCTGAGGTCCTGGCAATGTCTTATTTTTTTGGTCCAGAGTGGTAGTTACGTGGGTGCTCAAATTGCTCTGATTCTTTATGCTGTGTCTTCTGACCTCTGGTTCTTTCACTGCTAATCAAGATCAGAGAATGAGATTCTTTCCTTCAAAGTTACGAATGAAACATCCCTGAATTTGCAAAAATTCAGCATCACTGAGGGGGAGAAATGGCTGATGCAGCTTGCTAAACTTCTGCTCTTTAAACTAATTAGTTAAATAAAAATGTGTGTGAGTTGGGGGCAGTAAGGGAAGAGAGAAAACAAATGTCAGATAATCAGGGGTCACAGATTCAGCCCTCAACATATGTAGCTTCTGTTAAGTGCTATGCACTGATCTGGACATTGAAGTAGAGTAAGAAGTGATGGCATCTGGCCTTAAAGAACTCACAGTGCAAGGAAGGTGGCAGGACAGCAGTGAAATCCATCATTTCTGAGAGGTGAGAGAAAGATTTCAGGCCAGGGAAGAGAAGAGAAAAAAAAGAAATGAGGGTGTTTTTATCTCTGACCTGCTATTTATATTCTAGCCCAATTCCACAGCAGATAGCAACTATCTAGTATTCAGAAGGAAAGAACGGCTTCCTTTTTCCTTGCAGGCTTAAGTTCAAGCAAATGTCAGTGCATCTAGTGCCCTCGCCTAGGAAATAACAAGACTACAAGTCCACAGGAACAACTGGGTTCTCCCTGGTCAAAAGGAGATGATGAGCATGGAGCTCGAGAATTCTTCACGTTAAAATATTCTAGCATCAAATTTAGAAGCTGAAGTGCTTATTGGTGATTATTGTTAGTGAAAAACAGTAACAGCACTAAGGCTGACTCTAAAATTTATTGAAGAATTAAAGGTACCTGATGTTTAAATTGCATTATTTTGTTGTATAATCTAATAGGTAATATTTTTGGATATTATTAAAATTCCAACGAGGAAATGAAGAAACGGAGAAGTGAACTTACTGGACCAAGGCCACACAGCTGGTTGGTGGCAGAGTTTGTGTTAGAACCAGAGCTGCCTGACTCCTAAGCACTATATGAAGAGGTATGACATGCATATACTGTCATGATATATAGGTCCAGCCTCCAAGAGGGACCTGTGGCCGTTTTGCACTGCTCTGCTTACTCCAGAAGCATTGACTTGAGGGCAAGGGAATTTCCAGGCCAAGGAAGGCAGGACGGCAAGGAAGAATCAAGTGATGCTGAAATGTTTTAGTGACTTTTCTCTAACAGTGCTCATGGTTCTTGGGGGGATGACCAAGCATCCTGAGGTCCTGGTGATAGGTGACTGCATTCCTAATGTAAGTTTGATTTATAAATTAGTCTCCACTCTCTCCTCTCATGCTGGCCAGGGTCCTGGACCTTGAAATTGTTGAGGGGGAGGGAGAAGAGCTGGGGAGGAAAGTCTTTGGGCTCCATCGAGTCGCTGAGGAGGGATTAAATTAGATGTGACAATTAAGATCTTTAAATACTTCCCACTGGCATCACAAGGAATCAGGGAGAGGGTAGATTCCATACCACTGGGTATTTCCTTCATCCCTTGAGTAAAAGTGATGAGATTTCTCATGTCTTCCCTCAAATCACCTTCTCAGGCTACACCACTGTGAATCCATGGCTCATTCTTATGCTTCTGAGAGTGGTGAGATCACTGTCAGTGGCCCACGAGGAAGTAAATGAGACTGAGGACAAAGATTAAGAGAACACAGAGACTTGGGAAGGTTGAGAGAGAAAAGAGTAAAGTCACACAAGCATTCCATGAATGATTCTGATAACAATAACCATTTGTTAAAGACTGGCTACAGGCTGGGCATGGTGGCTCACACCTGTAAGCCCAGCACTTTGGGAGGCTGAGGTGGGCAGATCATGAGGTCAAGAGATTAAGACCATCGTGGCCAACATGGTGAAACCCTGTCTCTACTAAAAACACAAAAATTATCTGGGTGTGGTGGTGCATGCCTGTAGTCCTAGCTACTCAGGAGGCTGAGGCAGAAGAATTGTTTGAACCCAGGAGGCGGAGGCTGCAGTGGACCAAGATCATACCACTGCACTCCAGCCTGGTGACAGAGCAAGTCTCCATCTAAACAAACAAACAAAAAGACTCACTACATACCAAGCTCTTCCCTTACTGCTTTATTCATATTATCTCATTAACACCTCATAAGAAACCTACGAAGCAGGTACAATTATTAGCTCCATTTCATAGATAAAGAAATTGAGGTTTATGGAGTTCAGGTGGTGTTCTTAGGATATTAATTGATAAGCTGTGGTTTTGGAATCTGAACCCTGATCTATCTTTTTCCAATGGTCCATGCTCTTAGCATTACAAGATATTGCTTTTCAACTCAGAACAATTAGTTCTGAAATGAATTTAGTAGATCTCAGAAATTTAAAAATTAAATAGATGAGAAGAGGAGAGGAGGGGAGAGGAGAAGAGAGGAATTATCAGAGTGCTTTGGGTGTAATGACATGTGAAACAAATATCAAACACATATAAGCATTTATCTCCTACTGGGTGTGTGTGCACACATGCATCACCAGTTTTGCCATGTAAAATATATTTTACATGGTCAAATTGCTTTGAGAAACACTGCTTCAAGCTCTTTAGTATCTTCATTCTTTCCACACAGTTCCAAATAGATCCAAGGTGCTGTCCGAGGTGCTGTCCAAAGCACCCAAAACACAGGTATGAATGCATGAGCCCTGTCTCAAACAAATCCAAGTCCAGCAGAGGAGACAGATTTAAAGCATGCCATATGCAAAGCCCTATGATGGAGGATGCTCAGGAAGGCTGAAGGGAAAGCTAAATCCAGGTTAGGAGGAGGACAACTCTCAGGAAAAGCTTTGCAGAGGAGGGCCCCCCACGAACTGAGTCCTGAAGCTGTCAAAGCACACAGGTGATGAGGTTCCTGGGGGAGAACGTTGCTCTATCATCCACATAATAAATGAGAAGTAAGCATGCATCCCCATACTTGCTTCATGGGAATAATAGAGGATATTTATTGAGCGTTTACTATGCGCCCCACTTTACAATCACAACAATCACATAAGGAGGGTCCAGGATGATCATTCCAATTTATAGATGAGGAGACTGGGCTTCAATGCAGTGAAGTGATGTGCTCAAGATTTCAGAGCTGAAAATGTCAGGGACAGAATTTATAGTCAAGCAGGTCACTCCAATGTGCATGTTCTCAATCACAGCTATATTCTTCCTCACTGACCATATCAATAAAGAGTTTAGAAAGGGAGAAGAAAAAACAAGGAGGACATTAAAGGAATGGGGTAGAGATTGGGGGATCTTGAGATCATGACTTTGTATACATAAGCCCAACAAGCCTGGGAGGTAGGTACAATGATCATTCCACTTTACAGATAAGGACAGTGAGGCTCAGAGTAACAGAGTGATGTCCTCAGCAGCCACATCCATGTAAACCCCGGTCCTGGGTCCGCACTGCCCAGGTTCTGCTTCCTGATCCAGAGTTTGGGAAACCCCCTTGCCTCTCAGGCCTTGGCGGGGAAGCTCCACCACTAGTCTAGCTGATGAGGCATCCCATCTCTGCCTGGGAAATGTGGGAGCCATGCACCAGTAGCCCCGAGCCCCAGAAGAGACGAGACTGCTAATTAGATGACTGTGTTCTGGTGTCTGCCCAGACTCTAGCAGACAAATGGAGACGAGATGAGAATCCCAAATTACTCTGTCTTTTCGGGCCTCTGAAGGTGGTGCCCCAGTAAGAAGGCATTTCTGAAAAGTGGTGATGGGGTCTGGCTCTGGGACAAGAGAACAAAGAAGTGCGGCAGGAGGGAAGGAGAGCTGGCAGTGGAGGGTGGTAAAGACACCACCCTCCTTGCAAGGGGAAAAAAAAACAGAGATGAGCATTCATTGTCCTGGTTTTGAATCCTAGGAAAGGTTGGCATTAAGAATAGCTTTGTAGATTGGGAAGAGCCCAGCATTTTGGCAGAGAAGACAGGCTTTGCAGTCTTATTTCCCCGCCTAATAGGTATGTGCATCCTCTTCTGTAAAATGGATGTAAAAATGGCCACACCTAACCCTGATACAGAGTTCAGGGTGTGCCAGGTTTTCTTCTAAAGTGCCACTTTTCATAATTAATTCGTCCACAAAACAATCCTTCGAGGTAGATATGTCCATTATCCCCATTTTACAGATAAGGAAACTGAGATGCAGTAGTAATTTAGGTTATAATGGAAGAGACAGTGTTTGAACCCCAAATGTAGGTCCTTAGTTGTTATGCTGCCAGAAGAAAGAAATACATTATTGTAGATGATGCTGCTTACTGAGCACATTCAATACTCATGTGCTCCCATTTAATCCCCCTGGTATTGGTTTTGTCAGCCCCATTTTACAGATGGGGCAACTCTAGGGCTTGGAGAGCTGTAGTAATGTGTACACAGTCTCAGAGAGGTCAGGATACGACCCCAAGCCCAGATACCTAGCTACCACACTGGTGGGCCCCCTTTCTGGCTAATCCTAAAAATCACTCGGGAGAGTGCTAAACATTCAGATTCCATTCTTACAGCCTTTCTGGAGTAGGTCTTATGAAAGTGTACAAATAAGGTACACCCAAGGGGTTTCTAATTATGCATCACTTGCCAAAATTACATAAAATAATACCAAAATGCATTGGCAAACTGCAAAGTGACATAAAAATGCTATGAAGTATCATGATAATAATAACGCATATCTTTATTAATGACAAGCCATTGTAAATGTGTGCAAACCATGGTAATGTGTGCAAAGTTCTAATGAAGGTGATATCTAAAAAATAAAAGGCACACTTCCTGACCTCAAGAAGGTACAAGTTTATTAATTGAGATAAAGGGTGGTTTCTTTCTTTTTTTCTCCTTCCTTCCTTCCTTCCTTCCATCTTTCCTTTCTCTATCTCTCCTTCTTTCTTCCTTTCTCTCTCAGGAGTGAGTTGCTAATAGAACATGCCAAGAAATAAGAAGCTAATTCATGCTACTGCCAGCATAGAAAGCTAGTGTGCTTTCAATTACCTGTGTTCACAGAGCAAAAGGAGGCTACAGTGTATTTGAATTCCTTGAATCCATTCTGTCACAGGGTGGGGAAAGGGGCTGAGAATAGTCTAACCAGCGGGGAGGGTAGCTATATCACACTATGGGTGCAGTGTCTGGGCATGGAGGAGGGAGGTCCTAACAGAGATGTGATAGAGCCAGCAAAAGAATATCACTGGACTTCCTAGCTTTCTGTGTATAGAAATCACCCAATTGTCATCAAGATAGAAACACCCACACACTACAAGCAGCCTCATACTAACTCAAGTTGAACCCTGTCTACCTAGCTAGGGTTCTGCTTATGATGTTCAGGACAACCATGACTTTGCATTCTTACAGACAGACAATTCACTCTCTCCTTCCATTGCTCAATTTTTAATACTGTTTGCTCATGTTTTCTTTCACTCCTCTGCGATTCATTTAAATCAAAAGACTATCTTTGCCCCTGCTCCTCTCTGGGAGCCATGTTTATTTCCAACCCTGGCAAACCTTTTTCAAAGTACCTAGTAGTTTTCCCAAGATCCACCCAGATTTTTGAATCTGAAGATCCAAGAGGAGGGTTTAGGAAGTCTGTATATTTTTTAAGAGACAGGGTCTGACTTTGTTGCCCAAGCTGGTCTCAAACTCCTGGGCTCAAACCATCCTCCTACCTTGGCCTCCCAAAGTTCTGGGATTACAGGCATGAGCCACCGTGCCCGGCCGGAAGTCTGTATATTTTTTAAGAGACAGAGTCTGGCTTTGTTGCCCAAGCTGGTCTCAAATTCCTGGGCTCAAACCATCCTCCTGCCTTGGCCTCCCAAAGTGCTGGGATTACAGGCGTGAGCCACTGCACCTAGCCCAGGAAACCTGTATTTTTAACAAGACCCCCCAGTTGATTGTACGTGTAGCCAAGTTTGAAAGACACAGGGAACATCATCATATTCACTCATTCAGCAATTATTTGCAGAGCACCTGCTATATGGCAGAGTCAAACTAAGACCAAGAGACATACTGATAAACAAAACCAGATAGGGTTCCCATCCTCATGGATCCTAGAGTCAAGCAGGGACAATGGAAGAGTCATAAACAGTGCAAGAAATGTGTAGGCTCAAAACACATGGGAGCTAGAAAAGGGAAGATCAGGGAGTTATGCTGGTCAGCCTAATTCAGACTGGAGGTGGGTGACCAGGCGACATTATCACCAGTTGCAACATTTTGACTAAAAGTTTAGGAGTAAACCAGGAAGAGAATGAGGCTGGGGTGAGAATCCAGGTGAGAAGGGACGAAAGAGCTCCAAGGAGGGGAATAGCACATGTGAAGCCCCAAGACAAGAGGCAGAGGCGCCCCAAGGAACAGAAGGCAGGCAGGTGGGGCTGCAGCATTTTGATCAATGTATCACAAAATCGCATTTTGATCAATGTGTCACAAATTCAGAGTGGGGTGGAGGCAGGGCCAGGTCAGCATGTGTCAGGAGTTTAGGTTTGACCCTAAGAAGGGTGAGAAGTTGCTCGAAGGTTTGAAGTGGGAAGTGACATGACCTGAATTTATCATCTTTAAAATACAGCAGAGGGCCTCCTCCCGCCCCTGTGATATTTTAATCATCTAATGTCCACAGATAAGACTGCACTTCTGAAGAGTTGATTCCATTATGGAATACTGGAAGGAAAATTAGCAAGGAAGTGGGCTCCCCAGCCTCCAGCCTGCTCCTTTGCCCCTCTCCCAGAGAGTAAATAGAAGTCCATTTTGAAATTAAATGTGGGGTCACGAGGACAGGAAGGAAAAACCTCTGTGTGTGTGTGTGTGCTCTGGTCCCCTTGCTACCACCTTTTCAATTCCATACCTGCTGGGAACGAGTCTCTCTGCTGTGTTCTCCAGAGAGCAAAGTTACCAAAAACCCCTTGTACAATAACACTGAAGAAGAGTCTACAAAGGGCCTTAGAGGAATGACGTGCCGGGCTGGGCAAGGCCTGATTGCCCCAGGATTGTGGGTTATGAGCATTTAGGAGGCTGCACAGGGCATACTGCAGTGTCTGCTCAGCATCCAGGACTCCTTCTGGCTTGGGTGGGTAGAGCAGACTCCATATCTGTACATAGGATAGCTCAGAACTGGCCAATCAGGTGTTCACCCTGGTCTTATTGATTGATTGAACGACAGGATTAGGAACCAATCAGAACCAACAAGATTCTATCCTTTGAATTTGGGGGAAATACCAGGAAGGAAAAATACCTCCATTGTGTTGAGTTTTCTTTTCTCTTTTCTCTTTGAGACAGAGTCTCACTGTCGCCCAGGTTGGAGTGCAGTGGCGTGATCTTGGCTCACTTCAACCTCCACCTCCTGAGTTCAAGCAGTTCTCCTTGCCTCAGTCTCCCGAGTAGCTGGGATTACAGGGATCCGCCACCATACCTGGCTAACTTTTGTATTTTTTAGTACAGACGGGGTTTCGCCATGTTGACCCGGCTGCTCTTGAACTCCTGACCTCAGGTGATCTGCCTGCCTCAGCCTCCCAAAGTGCTGGGATTACAGGCTTAAGCCACCTTGGGTTTTCTAAAAGAATAGAATGTGAGCCTAGAGCTGCTGGTTATCTTCTTGCCATCACAAAAGGAGAGCCTGCCTGAAAATGAAACCAACATGCAGTAACTAAGAATTGAGATGGGAGAGGGGGTAAGGATGGAGGAGACAGAGTGGAACAGAGAGAGAAGGCTACAGAGGATGTCATTTGACCCTAGGGATCCAGCTGGAATTACCAATGTTTCAGTTGTATGGACAAATATAAACCATTTTGGGGGACCTGGTTATCTTTGAATTAGGTTTCTGTGTCTTGCCACCGAGAGTGCCAAATCTTGCAGATGCATCTCCCTTTCTCCTCAAATTCTCACCACATCTCGCCCCAGCAAGCTTTGGAAATGTAGGAGATAGAGTGGATCGTGACAAGGGCTATCCGCACTGGCTGTCTCTCTTTAGACATGAGCAATGGGAGAATTCAAATTCCCATAAATGGGAGAAGAAATAGAAGTATGACATAATTCAGTTGCAGCATGCAGGGTTCAAACTAGACTCCCAGAAAGACTTCCTCAAACAAGAGATTCTGTTGAAAGAGAGTATTTCTATCAAGTCTCTTCATGATCATTCCTTTAACTGGAGCAGACAGCTCTTGCTCAAATCACCTGTCTGCTCTGGATCACAATGTTTCCAAAAAAAGTGAAGGAAGGAAAGAGAGAAAAAAAAGAGGGAAGGAGAAAGGAAAAAGGGAGGGAGGAAAGAAGGAGGGATGGAAAGAAGGAAGAAGGGAAGGGAGGGAGGGAGGAAGAAAAGGAAGGAAAAGAAAAATGAAAGAAGGAAAGGAGGGAGGGAGGGGGAGAGAGAGAAAGAAAAAGAATGAAAGGAAGGAAGGAAGGAAGGAAGGAAGGAAGGAAGGATGGAAGGGACGGCTGGCAGGCTGGATGGGAAGGAAGGGAAGGACGGAAGGAAGGAAGGAAGGAAGGAAGGAAGGAACGACAGGAGGAAGGAAGGAAGAGGAAAAGACTTCTTAAATCAGCAGTTCTCAATCCTTACTACATATCTGAATCACCTGTGGAGCTTCTGAAGACCACTCACGCCCAGGTTCTACCTCCAGAAATTCTGATTTAACTCATGGTAGGTGGGAGGAAAAGTCGGCATTGTCTGAAGACTACCGCTTAGTGCTGGTGCCTTCCTCATGAAAGTGTGGTCCATGAATCTGCAGTGTCAGCATCGCCTGAGAGTGTGTTTGAAACGCACGTGTCTCAGGTCCTGCCCCAAGCCTGCAGAATCCCAGTCTGTGTTTTTATATGATCCCTAGATGATTCAGAAAGTTCATGTGCACATTTAAGTTCAAGAAGTTTTAAGAGACAGGAACCCCCGTGAAACTATCATCAGTTCTGGAGAGAAGACATTGCTTTGTGCCCTGAGACACTCACAGTGTCTTCAGAGGAGCAGCCTACCCTGGAGGGGAGGGGTGAGTGTGACTCTTCAAATAGACAGGAGAGGACCACTTCAGCCAGGGAGATGGAACTACCCAGAGCTCCCATGCCTCTCTATCGCCCCTGCCTTCCAGGCATGACTCACTGAGCTGCACAACGGGCACTTCAGTAGCGCACACACGGAGCAGCCCAGAATTACAACTCTGGAGCAGCATCCCACAATTACAACTGAGGAAATCACTTTTATCTTTCATTAGTGTTCCTTAATAGAGATGGTCTGCTCCGAGGTGTGACTGCCTCAGTGACAAGCTGGACTAGCTGCATGTCCTTTCTACCAGCCAACTCCGATGTAAATGTCAATCACCAGGGAGACTCTGATTTGGTTCTTCTGGGGTGAGGCCGGGATTCTGCATTTCTAACCAGGTGGTGCTGATGCTGCTCATTCTTTGAGTCTTGAGGAGGACTCTGCCTCCACACATATGTCCAGAAGACCCACTAGGAAGCACTCCTGTGCTGAGAGTTTTCTCTAATGCAAACTCATCTACTTCTTACAATGCCATAAGGTGGTGGAATTATTATAAATTATACTCATTCTTCATCAGAGGCAACTGAGACTCAGAACCCACTTGAACCTCAATCAGCTGAATTCCCAGGCCTAACCAAGCATTAATATGGCCTGGGGACCTTTTCAAAACACATTCCTTGGAAGATTTCCATTCTGGGGAGGGTGCAGGAATATGTATCTTTTAAAGGTCTTTAGTTAATTACAGTGTAACTAGTATGTGGACTGACTTGCTTTGGGTGATTACAAGTAAGACATCACTACCTGTCTAGACCAGATCAGAACAATCTCACCCTTTCTATTTCCTTTAAAGAGTGGTTGTATTGGCTGGGTGCCGTGGCTCATGCCTGTAATATCAGCACTTTGGGAGACAGAGGAGGGTGGATTACGAGGTCAGGAAATCAAGACCATCCTGGCCAACACAGTAAAACCCAGTCTGTACTAAAATGCAAAAGATTAGCCAGGCTTGGTGGCATGCCCCTGTAGTCCCTGCTACTCAGGAGGCTGAGTCAGGGGAATTGCTTGAACCTGGGAGGCAGAGATTGCAGTGAGCCGAGATTGTGCCACTACACTCTAGCCTGGCAACAGAGCAAGACTCTCTCCAAAAAAAAAAAAAAAAAGAGTAGCTTTATCTTATTTTATTTGTCCTTGACACCTAGCTCAAAACCTGCCAAAAAACAAGAGCTTAATAAGAGTTATTGATTGACTAAACGAATTGAGATGTGGCTAAAGGATGGATGGATGCATGCATCTATGTATACAAGGAGGGAGGAAGAAGGGTGGGAGACAGAAACAAAGGTGGGAGGGAGGAGCAATCCATCTGGGGGCTCCTAGAGCTTGTCATTTGCACCCAAACTTACATCAATTTCTCAGAAGTATTTTTAAAATACCATAGATATGAAATAATGTGTAGTATGTCAGCAGATGAGCAATGCAAGATGCAATGACTACATTCACAGGATGCACCAAAATCCATGCCAATTAATGAACAAAGGAGGGAGGGAATGGAGAGCCTGACTCTGCTGGAAGACGTGGAAGGACTGTGTCAGCATCTGTGCCAACCAGCGTGACTGGCTCCCTGGGTGTCAGTGATTAACCTAAAGCCACAGCCTATTTGCAGAGACAAGCCTCCCTGGGCTCATTTTGCCAACTTGAATATAACCTAGTCCTTCTTCTTCAACTCTTCTTCCTGACCTGGCCTCCTTTTTATCTTCATTTCCTGCCTTTCCCTCTGTCTTGTTCTCAGGGTCTTATAACCTTCTGTTCAGTGCTCAGTGCTCCTCACCTCTATATTTCTCTAGAGGTAAAATTGGGACCACTTTCTCATCAAGATCCATCCTGTTACCATCAAGCGTGTAAAACCAGCCAGTCTTCAGCACAACCACAAATTGAGTGAAAGTAGTCTTCACATTCTGACCATCTCTCAGCCCCATTGAAACTCAAGCCTCCCTTCTCCCAACCCCATACCAAATAGTCATTTTCCCATCCAGTCCCATAGCTTTCAAGAGCCTCTATACACTGATGACTCTGAAATTTATTTTATTTTACTGTTTTGTAGAGATACGGTTTTAGTCTATGGCCCAGGATGCAGTGCAGTGATGTCATCATAGCTCGCTGCAGCCTCATAGTCCTGGACTCAGGTGATCCTCACACCTCAGCCTTCCAAGTGGTTAGGACTTCAGGTGTGTGGACCATGCTCAGCTACTTAATTTTTGTTGTTGTTGTTGTTGGGGAGACAGGGTCTTTGTACGTTGGCCAGGCTAGTGTCGAACGCCTAACCTCGAGCAATTTTCCTACCTCGGCCTCCCAAAGCACTGAGATTACAGGTGTGAGCCACCATGTCTGGCCTGAAATTTACATTTTCAATCACCACTTGTCCCCTTGCTTCCAGGCTTGTATATCTGAGTCATTAGGGTTTCCCCTTGGAAGTCTAACAATGATCTTAACATAACCTATCTACAACCAAACCTCTAACTCCCTTCCATTCTTCTCCTTCCATGGTCATCTCCACCTTAGTTGTGGAACCACCATTCACCCAGTCTCAGTCATCCTTGACCATTTCCCATCTCTCAGTCCCAGAGCTAATTCTCTGGGAAGTCCTGAGAGTTCAACCTTCACCATACATTTTGAATGGGAACCCATATCATCACCTTCATTACCACCCTGATCCAAGCCACCATTATCTCCCTCCTGGATAATTTCAACACCCTCTGAATTGGTCTTCTGGCTTTTCTTATTGCCTTCCCCCATGTTCACCCTCCCTACAGAGTGCACCTTTGAAAACAGACATCAGCTCCTATCACTCATCTGCTTAAGACTCTCTTAAAGCTCACCATCCCTTCACCGTTTAGCCATTTCACTGTGACCTTCAAGGTCCTAAACAAGCTTGTCCCAGGCTATCTCTTCAACCATACTTCCTAACATTTTGCCTGCTCACAATGCTTTTGAGTATTCCTAACATATCTATAAGCAAACTTCTAACTCTCCCCTTCTCTTCTCCTCCCATGATCCTCCCAAGCACCAACCTCCTTCCCACCTCCCTACCTTTGAACTTGCTGCTAGTTCATTCTTCACTCAGATATTCACATAACTTACTCCCTACATCAAGTTTTGCTCAAATTTTACCTCCGTGGAGGGCATTTAAAATAGTGTCTTGCTGTATCTTTAATAAATGTTGCTGAGAAATTTGTATATCTTAAGCAAATGAATGAAACTAGACCCCTGTCTCTTGCCATATACGAAAATAAAATCAAAATGGATTAAAGACTTATATCTAAGACCTGAAAATATGAAACTACTAAAAAAAAAAATGGGGGAAACTTTCAAGGAAATTGGTCTGCACAAAAATTTCTTGAGTAATACCTCAAAAGCACAAGGAACCAAAGCAAAAAGGGACAAATAGGAATACATCAAGCTAAACACCTTCTGCACAGCAAAGGAAGCAATTAACAGAATAAAGAGACAACCTGCAGAATAGGAGAAAATATTTGCAAACTATTCATCTGACAAGAGATTATTATCTAGAATATATGTGGAACTCAACAGCAAAAACAAACAAACAAAAAACAAATAATCCAATTTTAAAATGGGCAAATTAGCTGAACAGATATCTCTCGAAAGAGGACATACAAATGGCCAATGGGTTTATGGAAAAATGCCCAATATCACTCATTAGGGAAGCACACATGATATATCATCACACCACAGTAAGAATGGCTATTATCCAAAAGACAAAAAACAACAAATGCTGGTGAGGATGCAGAGAAAGGGGAACTCATATACTGTTAGTGGGAATGTAAATTAGTGCAGCTACTATGGAGAACAGTATGGATATTCCTCAAAAACTAAAAATAGAACTACCATATGATCTAGCAGTCTCACTTCTGGGTATATGCCCAAGGGAAAGGAAATCAGTATTTTGAAAGAATATCTGCATTCCCCTATCTATTGCAGCAGCATTCACAATAGCCAAGATAATAGAATCTACCTAACTGTCCATCAACAGATGAAGAAAATGTGGTGTGTGTATACAATGGAATACTATTTAACCATATAAAGAACATAATTCTATCATTCACGGAAGCATGGATGAGCTCGAAGGACATTATGCTAAGTGAAATAAGCCAAGCACAGAAAAATAAATACCCCATATTCTCACTCATATGTGGAAGCTGCAAAACAGATCTCATAGAATTAGAGAATAGAATGGTCACTAATAGAGGTGGGGAAGGATCAGAGGAGGGGAGATAGCTAAAGGTTAGTTAAGGGAAACAAAAGTACAACTAGTAGGAGAAATAAGATCTAGTGTTCCACAGTACTATGAGGTGACTATTGTGAACTGCAATTTATTGTATATTTTCAAATAGCTAGAAGTGTGGATTTTAAATGGTTTCCATGCAAAGAAATGATAAACGTTTGAGATGATGGATATGCCAATTATCCTGATTTGATCATTATACATCACATCCATGTATGGAAATATCACACTGTCCCACTTAAATGTGTACAATTATTATGCATCAATTAAAAATAACAAAAACAAAACAAAATAATGCCTTGTCATTCCTCATTCTCTCTCCGCAACCCATCTTATTTTCCTTCATACAACTGATTACCAACTCATTGTATCTGTAAACATACACCCATCTACTCACACATTTATTTCCTTATTATCTGTCTCCATCCAACAGCAAAAGAGCCTCATAAGACCTTTTCTATACTGATCTCAGCTGCATCCCTGATGCCTTGGACAGTGCCTGGAACATAGCAGATATTCAGTCTAGTTGTTGAACAAATGAGAATTGTCTGCTTCTGCCTTGCTCAGCAGCATGTTAATCTGGATTATAAAAACCATGCTTTATCTGTTCATATATTCATCATTGTCCTGGCATTTTGCTTTCCAACAAATAAACCCAGTAAATGCTAGCTTCTATATGGCTTGTCAAGTGAATAACAACACATTCACATCATGGAATTCCATATATTCTTATTCCATTTTTTGTAAAAAAAAAAAAAAAGTCATAATGCTTATAGAAAAGAAGAGAAGGTTATAGCGCAAAATGAAAAGATAATCTTTATAGGATGATGACTAAAGTTTTGTTTCTTTGTTGTCTTTTCTCCATTTTTAAATTTTTCTACAATGAAATTTTACCACTCGTACAATCAAAATCTAATTGAAAAACATTTTAATGTAATCCTGTCTGGAGGTAAAAACACTAGCCATCTAATACTCTGACAGTTTACATGCTGAGACCTGAATTCTCACCTCTGCTCCTTAGGTTGCTCCCAGGCAAGTCGTTATCTTCTAGGACCAAGACTCAGTGTGTTCCTCTGAAAAATGGGGACATTATTTGTTCTTGATATAGAAATGTGATGAGGCTCAAATAACAATGTCTACATGCAAATATTTTGAAAACAGAAACAGCAGTACATTTTGAGGGCTTATCATTTATGAATCCTTATAGAGCATTGGTAGGTATTACAGAGTTTGCTCCCTTCTTAGCAAAGATATTTGCATATCCGTGCTTCATCCCAAAGGGGTGCCTCATGGTGGAAATTTTAGGCACTGTAGGGAGGGAAACAGAAGAACCAGTTTTTCATCAGGCCACCCTTTGGGCTCCTCTAGATTGTCATTACCTAAGTGACCACCCACTGTTCACATGCAAGACTTGATGTTTCAGGGCATTCTCCTGAAATGATCTCTCTGGGGAGGAGCGCTACAGCAGGAGCTAAAAGCAAGCAATTGGACCATGAAACCCTCTTTCTTTCCCTTTCCCTTCAAGTCACACCCAGATTCCCAACTATACCCCATAACCCACCCAAATATGCCAACACTATCAAGCATGCATATGACTAAACAGCCTTCATTTAAGTTTTGACAATTTTCCCTTTAAAAATAAAAGTGCATCTGAGAGTCTGTGATATTTTGCCCAAATTGAGCTGAGTGCTGCAGATCAAGGATGACGGCAGACACGGAGGGTTGGCTCATTAACCTTGCCTAATGTCTTCTACCACAGTCTCAGAGAGAAAGGCTCATTGGGCAGCCACCAGATGAAACCTCCATTAAGTTTCTTCCCCCTGTATGGGCCTCAGTTTCCCTATCTGTAAAATTAGGAGGAGAGCAGGGAACAGGGAATCAGATAAGTATCTCTCTTACATATATCACCTTGTAGTATCCTATTTTTTCAAATTCAAAAGAAATTAGCCCAGGCCCTTATCCCACATGCAGCAGAAGACTAAGGTTTTTTTCCAAATTGGTCCAGGGAAACTTAAGGGTGAAGGTGAAGCTTGTATTTCTTTATATCCAGATTCTCTCTCTCTCCCTCTCTCTCTCTCTCTCTCTCTCTCTTCCTCTCTCTCTCTGATAGGGTCTCTCTCTCAACAGGGTTTCTCTCTGTTGCCCAGATTGGAGTACAGTGGCATGATCCTTGATCTCTCAGGCTCAAGCAGTCCTCCCACTTCAGCCTCCAAAGTAGCTGGAACCGCAGGTGTATGTCACTATATATGCCTGCCTATTTTTTTATTTTTCGTAGAGATGGGGAGTCTCACTATGTTGCCCAGGCTGCTCTTGAATTCCTAGGCTCCAGTGAAGCTCCCGCCTCGGCTTCCCAAATTGCTGGGATTACAGGCATGAGCCACCACATCCAGCCCAGATTCTCTGTTTTGCTGAGTCAGTTCCATTTGTGGATCATCACGTCAGCACCCCACATGCTCTCTTCTTTTCCCTTATTATGTCATCTCATACTGAACACTGCTCCCATTCCTTTATTTCCCTAAATGCCACCAACACAAGTCTCAGCCTGTATGAAAGACTAGTATTGTCAGTTTTGGTCAACAAATTGGAAATGAGGTATTCTGACGTTTGAAATCTTTGTCTACTCTACCATAAGGAATTTCCCATGTTCTCTTCCATTCTCTTTGAAGTTCCACTACCCAGTATATAGTTCAGCCTCTTTTCTCCTACACCACCCTTTTCTTCTGTCTCTCTTGCTCATCCACAATCTTGAATTCTTATTCATTAAGCAGAACAATTTACCTCCTGTTTTGTTTTGCTGTTTTGTTATACCTTATGTCCTCCAGGCCCTGTCTTTAACACCTAAAACAACCTATAAATATATACCTAAGACAAAGATGATTTTCTCTCTAGAAGGACCTCTGGAAGCCAAAGAGTTGACAGCTTTTGTGATACCCGCCACCAATCTCTAATTCCTTGCCCAAAACAGACGTCACTAATCAATCTCGCCACTCTTTGCTACCAATAGGGTCTCTTCCCAACAGCTAACTGTAGAAAGATTGTATCAGTCTTGTTCTCACGCTACTAATAAAAACATACCCAAGACAGGGTAATTTATAAAGGAAGGAGTTTAATTGACTCACAGTTCAGGGAGGCCTCACGATCATGGCGGAACGCAAACAAGGAGCAAAGCCACACCTTACATGGTGGCAGGCAAGAGGGCATGTGCAAGGGAACTTCCTTTTATAATAAAAAAAAAAATCAGATCTTGTGAGTCTTATTCACTATCATGTGAATAGCATGGGAAAACCCCACCCCCATGATTCAATTACCTCCCACCGGGTCCCTCCCACGACACATGGGGATTATGGGAGCTAAAATTCAAAATGAGATTTGGGTGGGGATGCAGCCAAATCATATCACAGATGCTACTGGTTGACAACAGCTGCCACATTAGGTGCAATCTCTGTGCACTCTCTGATCCCCGGATAACATCCAAGATTTTTTCTAATTTTGATTTTCTAAGGTTACTGAGAGCAGAATATTCACTGCAAAAAAAGTCAACTGACGACATCATAGCCACATGCATGGAAATATTCCAGGTGATCTGAATAGGACATATTCTTGCCTCAAACGATTCCCTTTCCTCAGCTCCAACAGTGTGCCGCAGACCCTAATGTCATCCACATATGATTACACACCTTTGGGTTAAAATAGGAAACATCCTGGTTAAATAAGCATAACATACCTCGTTCTCTGCCCAGAATGTTCTCACCAACCCTTTTCTTTGGCTTGACTTTCTCCTATTCAATAGTCTAGGCTCGGCTGAAAGGTCACTTTCTCCAAACAGACATCTCTGATAGCCCTTTCTCCTCCCTTCACTAGGTGCTCTTACAGCACATGTGCTTCTCCTGTCTAACTCTTACCAACATTTAATTATATCATTTTACTTAGTGTCTACCATCTCAACTAGACTCTAGCCCTCACACCAAGACATGCCCGAACATAGAAGATACTCAGTAAATATGTGCTGAACGATTGACTGGTTATTGATTGATTAATATATACTTGCCAGGGATGTTGTGAGACTCAGAGATGCATATTGTGTATAAAATGCTTAACAAAGTGCCTGGCACATAGTAAGAGCTTCATAAAGAATAGCAATAAGAATATTACTAATAGAGGACTCTGTGTTCTCTCTCGCTCTATGTATTATCTCATTTAATCCTCACAACAGCATCTACAAAGGCACTGGGGTTGTTCCCAGTAGAAAAATGAGGAAACTGAAGCTCAAGGAAGTGAAATGACTTGCCCAGTGCTGCTAAGTGGCAAGCTCAGAGCCTCTGCCTGTGGGCCGTTCTAGAGGAATCAGAGAAGGGGCATTAGAACAGGGATTTGAAGGTAAGTGAGGGCTATACTACAAGGAAAGGGTGAGGACAGGAGAAGGCCTAACTAAGGCTCTAAGCCTTAGAGTCAGAACCACCTGAGCTCCAGTCCCTCCCCAGCCATTTCCTAGACCAGTGGCTTGGCATCCCCTCTGAACCTCAGTGCTCTCCTCTATAAAAAGGAAATAATAATACCTCTGTCTGTAATTGTGATGAATAAACAAGATCCCACAAGTGAAGCATTTGGCAACTTGGCATACGGTGTGATACATTATGCAATACTAATAAAAATAAACACGAATATGTTTTTCTACTGATTTTCTTCTCCTCTCTCCTCTGTCTCTTCTCGTTCCTTCTCTCTCTCTCTGTCACACACACACACACACACACACACACACACACACACACTCTCTCTCTCTCTCTCTCTCTTTGATTCTTAGAACATTTTTAAGTGAGTAAAAAAGCTGAGCAGAGGCTTCTCTACCCACCACTCAGTAGGAATATGTGTTTTGGGGAGAACAGAGTTTTTTCCCTAATGCCCAAAAACAAAGGGAGATCATTGGGTACAATTAATTGTTCAAACTGCCAGAGATGTGAAAGTAGAGGGAGGAAACAGATGCTGCTCTGAGCTCTGCGCTCATTAACTCAGAGAAGGGATTCATTTCCTATGCATGATTAACTCCCTATTGTCGGTGATTTACACAGCAGATGATCAAATGAGAATTCATTATCCCTCAGACAGAGGGTCTGAGTACTAGGCATTCAGCCTCCTGAGACATCTCTGTCCCCTAAATTCCTAGGGTGTCTGTGATTAGCGCCTTGACCCAGGAATATGCTGTTTGTTTTTGGTCAAGTCCTAAGGGCTCTAAAAAGAACAATCATCAAAAGCAGCTCCAGGTGAGCCACAAGACCTCTCTGTGCTCCATGCCCGGAAGGGACCCAGAATTCAGCCACCTTTTGTCTCCACTGCATCTTGCTGTTGTTTAAAGGAACAGCTGTATTCTGCAATGTAATGCCAACCATGGCAAGGCTCATGTCCGACAGAGAAAGCTCTCAGGACCAAAAGGAAGAGCTAACATCACAGAGTGCAAGGTTGAGCCATAGAGACTTGGTAAGTATTTATTGAGCCTCCTATAAAATGAAAATTCAAGAATATCGTAGCCTCTTCTCCCCACATTGGACAGAAAATGTCCTCCTGGAAGGCTGTTTACCTTTAGTGCTAAGTTAATGGCACAAAAATGCAAGGGGCTCTACAAGGCCCTCACCTTCCAGAAAAGCATAATTCTACTGTAACGGCTTTCTTTAACCATCAATGGCACAGAGACCAAAGGATGAGGAACCAAAGCTATTCGAGAGAAAGATCAGGGTCTCTGCCCTGCACTGTGCTCGATCAAATAGTCTTACACTATTCACCACAAGCCAGGATGTGCTGGGGAGATGGTGGTGATTCAGACACTTCAGAAGCTCAGGCTAGAAGAGGTGGTGGGGTAAGGACATGAAGATTTAGACAACAAATTTTCCATATGCCCCTCTCTGGATCAGGGCTTTGCTGTGATTAATTCTTTACTAGGACTCAGAAACAAGAGAAAAATGAGAACCACCCTTGTGATAATTTTTCATAGAACTAAATTGGTTTGTTAGAATAATTCTTTATTTTGAAATCATACACCACCTTCCCTTTCTCTCATGTTTAAATAAGTTTATTGGCCAGGCGCAGTGGCTCATGCCTGTAATACCAGCACTCTGCAAGGCTGAGGTGGGAGGATCGCTTGAGCCTAGGAGTTTGAGACCCTCTTGGGCAACAGAGTGAGACCCCCATCTCTATTTTTTAAAAAAAGTCTTTAAAAATTAAATATTAAAAAAAAAGATAAATATATTTCTTTTATAAAATGAGGGTGGTGACAAGATCTGTTTGTTTCAAAGGCTTTTTAGAAAAATCCAAAGTTGCCGAATCCATGTCAGACATCTTCTTTAAAAAAAAATAATGAAATTTCCAAGTCAGGCAGCCCCAGCTATAAATAAGGGCAGTATAGATAAAGCTCTATGGAGGCTTAGCAAGGAGGGCAATATGTCTTCTCACTTGGGTGAAATCAGAAAAGGCTTCAAAAGAGTTGACATTTGGGTTGAGGCTTTAAAGACGGATGGGCTTTGTATATGTTGCGTTTGAGGTGAATTCGAAAGGGCATTCCAAGTGGAGGACACAGCCAGAACAAAGGCACAAGGATGGGAACAGAATCCCAGAATGAATCACACTGCAGGAATGGCAAAGACCTAGTTTAACCAGAGCAGCGGTATCTAACCGGCAGGCCACCGCCTCTTAGAGGACTGCAGAGGTATTGCAAGGTATTTGCTAATGTCTCACGCCCAGTGCAATTCCTTGCCAAGGTCTGTATGTCCATCCCTTTGAAAGCACTGCCGAATGTGTAGACATATTTGGTCAACAAATTGCTCCTCAAATGAAATTCATTCAAATTCCTGCTGTTTTAAAAAAATCCGTGATTTTTTTTAATGTCGAAAAGAGATCATTATGCTCATTTCCTATCCATTCACTCAGCAAGAATTCATTGGGAACCCACTATATGCCAGGCAGTGTGCTCAACACAACCTGCTTTTCTGAGCAAGATTTGGATCAGGGACACCACTGACGAGGTTCTTGTAATCTGGGTGAGGGACAGGCGACAGACAGGCTGGGATGGTAACAAAGAAAATGACCGAAAGGGCATAATTGAAAATAAAATAAACCAGACTTGCCAGCGGATTTGATGTAATCAGAGAAAAAGAAAGAATCAAAAATCATTCCTAAGATTTTAGGTGGAACAACTAGGTATGTGGTACACACCTACTATGTACTCACAAAAATCAGAAATAATTTTTTAAAAAATATATAGAGAGAATGGCGAGAAGTTAAAAGCTCCTTCTTGTGTGAGATAACCCAAGATCAAATTCTCCCTTCATCACTCACTGGCTGTGTGACCTTGTGCAAGTCATTCAACTTCTCTAAGCCTCAGTTTCCTCATCTGTAAAATGGTAATGCACATAAAGCACTGAATACCATGTGTCCAGAATACAATAAATGATGATACCACAGTATGATAAAAAAAGGTTGAAGGCATTGGGCATTCACATGTGGCTTGTGAAGGTGGGTGAGAGGGTCACTGGAAATAACCCTGGAGGCCAGAACATAAGGGTGAAGGGAAGGCGGAGGGCCTCAAATGCCAAACCAAGAAGCCTAGACTTTCATAACTGAAGGTGTTTTCTGTATTTACTCCAGAAAGTCAACAGCTTGGGCTTCCTGAGAATACCTGAGGGAGATGCTCTTCAATCAGCCAACACTCACGGAGCACCAACTGTCTGTAAAGTCACCAGGCTTGGCACCATGGAGGATGTAAAGGAAGTTACCATTCCTGCCCCTGAGGAGTTGGTTGAATCTCGAGAGTCACAAATCAGATGTGTTCATCTTTAACAGTGCTCATCTTTAAACAGCAGCGTACTGTAAGAAAGGTCCTGATGGGAAGCTGGGAAGCTGGAAGTTGTCAAGATCCTTATGAGAACTTAGCTGGAAATCTCCCGGGTGGTATCAGCATGGGTCTTCCCTTCATCTCTGCATCAAGATGTTCATCCTCACGCTACACAAGAACAGAAGTGATATGCTCACTTTGTTGGGTTCCCATTCATCAGCCTTCACCCTGACAACTGTTCGTGTACCCAATTGATCCACTTTACTAGCCCAGGACATCCATACCCTAGATGTTGCGAGTATTGACTGCCAGGCTGACATCTGCTCTAGAGGAAAATTGCTGTCAGCCAAACAGGAGCCGTCTCACCAAGAAAGCTCACTTCCCCCAAGACATCCTGCATGCAATAACTGACGGACCTGGAGTTTTAAAAGGCTCACCTCCTTGCTTTAACACGAGATCATTTCTGCACAATTCATCCTCAGGAGCTCCCTGTGGGACCAGGCCATAGTTTCCAACTGAGGCCATATTCTTGCTTGGCTTCTTCCCCTGATCACTCCTGCTTCTTTCCCTCCCCTTCTCCTTTTCTTGCGAGGGTTTTACCTCAATATATTACATTCATGAAAATCTCAGTCTCATATTCTGCTTCTATGGAACCTAACCTAAAATCTCAACCTTGCACTCTACTCTCTAACCCAATGTTATTATTAATAGTAGATAATCTCAGCACTTTAGGAGGCCAAGGAGGGTGGATCACCTGAGGTTGGGAGTTTGAGATCAGTCTGACCAACATGGAGAAACGCTGTCTCTACTAAAAATACAAAAAATTAGTGGAGCGCCGTGGTGCATGCCTATAATCACAGCTACTCGGGAGGCAGAGGCAGGAGAATGTCCTGAACCTGGGAGGTTGAGGTTGTGGTGAGCCGAGATCGCACCATTGCACTCTAGCCTGGGCAACAAGAGCAAAACTCTGTCTCAAAAAATAATAATAATAATAATAATAATAATAATATTTGTGAACATCTGCTATGTACAAGTCTTTACACACCTCATATTACATTATCTCACAGATTCAGTGCTATTACCATTACATAGATGAAAAAACAGAAGCTCTAAGAGGTTATCATGTGTGGTATGCCTAACAAGTTTCCTCTGGCCTCTGGGAAAGAACCTGGATATCCTACAGGATTGTACTCTTCATTCTCCAAAACGATTCTTTCCTCCCTTGCAAATGCTCCTCTGACCTCGTCTTCTTTCCCCCTGCCTTCTTGCTTCTCATATCCACCCACCGCCTCTGAAAACCAGTGGTCAATTATGTGGGTTTCACAGCTCAAGATCTCCTGGGGCAGAAAATTCAATTTATTTCCATCTGCTTTAGTTTTCTCTCGGAATGCCTTTTTTCAAATTGGCAATAAGCACTTTAGTCCTCCCAAGGATTGTTCACTCAACAACATGTTCCTAGCATTTTTAAAAGGTATGTGTTGTGGGAAGAGGGATCATACATCCTTCTCTTCTAAGTGCTTAAAATAATTGATGAGATCACGGTCTACTCTAGAAATCACAGAGGGTTCTCTCTCCCAAAAAATCAGCCTAGTGCCAGCAAAGTAAAAAGGTAAATATCCAAACCCTTCCAGAAGGAAGGGACATAAGAGAGTGAGGAAGACTTAAAAAAAAAAAAAGAAAGAAAGAAAGAAAAAGAAAAGAAAGAAAGGACAGGGTGTAGGGGATATAGCTAAAGGAAGAAGGAAAAAAATAAGGAAGAAGACTACATGCTTTACATACATGGTTACTTCTGCCTGGAATGGCTTCTCCCCTTCTCCAACTATTGTACTCTAAAACCCAGTTTAAATTTCATCAACTCTAAGAAGGTTTATATGAGCTTCCCAGCCTTCCCACACAGTCACTGCTCCCTGTGGACATACAGAATACAACCCATTCTCAAAATGTACTGATAGAATGAATGGTTAATGGATACCAAAAAATAGTTTAAAAGAATGAATAAGACCTACTATTGGATAGCACAACAGAGTGACCGTAGTCAATAATAACTGTACATTTAAAAATAACTAAAAGAGTGTACTTGGATTGCTTGTAACACAAAGAATAAATGCTTGAGCGAATGGATACCCCATTTTTCATGATGTGATTATTGCACATTGTAAGCCTGTATCAAAGCATCTCAAGTACCCCATAAATATATACACCTACTATGTACCCACAAAAAATTTTTTTTAAATATAATTTTTTTAAATATAGAGAATGGTAAGAAATTAAGATCTCCTTCTTGTGTGAGAGAACCTAAGATCAAACTCTCCCCTCATCACGTACTGGCTGTGTGTCCTTGTGCAAATCACTCAACTTCCCTAAGCCTATTTCCTCATCTGTAAAACGGTAATGCACATAGGGCACTTAATGCCATGTGTCTGGAATACAATAAATGCTCAATACAATGATACTAAATTTTCTTATTCCTAACACCATCAACACTCTCTCCTCTGAATTCCCTAAGCACCATTTTCCTATTGTTCATTCCATTGATTTGCTATTTACCCTAGATGGCCTTTTTTTGTTAATTAACATTCCATGTGTACATATCTCTTTTCCTTAACTACATTGCAGGGTCCCTGGGGACAGGAAGTGCATCTTATACTTTTCTATCCCGCACAGCTGTGAGAGCAGTGCCAAACACGTAATACATGATCAAATATTTGCTGACTAAATTCTTAAAGCTTTGGCTACAAGTATAGGTGCTTATTTTGCTTGGCAACAGGACAAATAACATTTGTGTTTACACTCTTGCTTCTAAGGCTAATTGATGTAGGTCCTAAACTCATAAAAACCCCTTTAAACTCTCCCCTAATAATGGCAGAAGCCATCAATTAAACAAATCATTAGATGTATCAACAATCTATTAATCCACTCTTAGTGGAGGGACATTGGTTGATTTTGAGCTGAATGGCTGTATAGTGGAATTGGACTTAACTGGAATATTCTGTTTGGTTTCCAGCTCTTAATCAGCATTGCTTACTCTATGAAATGAGGATTAAATGATAATGTAGCCAATGCAAATAAAGATATAGATAGGGATATGCAGATAGCCTCTAACCCAATT
>CAUYLG010047409.1:0-55020 GCA_963573385.1 Cacajao melanocephalus | reverse complement strand
AGGAGCTGCGATCCCCTGTAGGAGGAGAGGCATTCTGATTTCGGGTGTTCTCAGCCTTTTTGCACTGGTTTCTTCCCATTTTTGTGGATTTATCCACCTGTCGTCTTTGTAACTGCTGACTTTCAGATTGGGTCTGAGTGGCTGTCTGGCTTGTTGGTGATGAAGTTTTTTCTGTTTCTTAGTTTTCCTTCGGCGGATGCCCTTTCACCACAGAGCTGTGCTTCCTGTGAAACTCTCAGTCCTCAGTGCTTCCAATTGCTGTTCTTGTGGGGATGGGACCAGCGGAGCAGGACTCAAAGGGCACCCAGCCTCGTATACTCCGAACTGAGAAGTGCCGCGCCATGCTGGGGTGCCGGCAAAACAGCTGCACAGGCCAAAAGAGTCGCACTGGCGAACTGAATGGCTCCTCCGTTGGGTAGCTCCCAGTTTGTGGGCAACAGAAATTCATCTGAAATTGCGGCGTCCACTCTCTCTGTGTGCTTTCACTGGGAGCTAAAATCCTGAGCTGTTGTTAATCACCATCTTGCTCTCCCCCCTACACTTTCTTCCTGGCTTTTGTATTCAAAAGATGAAGCCTGTCCTCACGGTGGCTCATGCCTGCAGTCCCACAAGTGAGGCCGAGGTGGGAAGACCTCTTGAGCCCAGGAATATGAGACCTGTCTCTACTAAAAACTGGAAGAAAAATAGCTGGGTACGGTGGTGCACATCTGTGGTTTTAGCTACTCTGGAGGCGGAGGTGGGAGGATTGTTTGAGGTTGAAGCTGCAGTGAGTTGTGATTGTGACTGCACTCCGGCCTGGGCAACAGAGTGAGATCCTATCTCAAAAACAGAATATAAAAAAAAGATGAAACCCTAGAAAAGGCCAGGATTTTGAATATGAAGTAGCATCATGGGAAGAGTGTGGGTCCCCGCCTCATAACTCTAGAAAGAGGTTTTCTACCTTCAACCCATGAGTTGGAAGATGGATGAAGAGAGTTGAGGGAGAGATCTCTGGATATAGAAGAGAGGTGACCCAGGCTATACCTCCTGTGCTCATGGACAGGAACCCATAAAACCACAGGAAAGTGGAAATGTGATGGTTCTAGGTAAATGGGGCTCCAGAGAGTGTTAAAAAAAAAAAACAAAAACAAACAAACCAAAGCCTCTGGTGGATGCCTGGGTGCAGTGGCACATGCCTGTAATCCCAGCACCTTAGGAGACGGGCAGGTGGATTGCTTGAGCCCAGGAGTTCAAGACCAACCTGGGTAACATGGTGAGACTCTGTCTACACAAAAAACATAAACATTAGCTGGGCATGGTGGCATGAGATGATGTCACTGTACTCTAGCCTGGGTGACAGAGTGAGACTCTGTCTCAAAATTTAAAAAATTGCATGGTGGTAAGCTTGATAAAGAAACAGAGAGCTGTTGAGGCTGCAGGGCAATGGCAAAACATCCATACTGGCTGGATAGATTGCTGGAGTCTACAGTATCTTACCCCCAAACTCCTGGCACTGTGACATTGGACCTCAGGGAGAACTAGCGATTTTTTTTCCTACTATATCCTGCAAAATAGAGACTTAGGGTGAGAACTGAAGTTGTTTTACAGGAAGATGAAGAATATATACATATTCTATACTCCTGGGCTCAAGCAAAATATATATATATATATATATATATATATATATATATATATGTGTGTGTGTATGTGTGTGTGTGTGTATACACATTTATAAAATATATAAATATATTTATATTACATATTAATATAATGTATATCACATATTACACACACAAACAGTTTTTGGACTCTCATGTTTGAATGCTGTAATTCATGCCTGATTCATTTTATCATTACCTATAACAATACGGATATTGATGTGAATATGGTTAAATTAAGTGCCCTTCAACTTTGCACAGTCTGTTCTCAGGGCAGCCCTTGTAGGTCCACATAGCAACTGACATTCCTTACTTATTAGAAGCAAAGGGGAGGATTGAACATACTTATCTACATCTTTATATCGTCTTTCATCCATATGCCTGCCACTCTATACTCTCATTTCTGTTCTGCCATTTTGAACTTCCTCCGGTGCTTCATGCATGCTAGGCTCTCTCTCACACACGACTTGCACACCTGTTGTTACTGATGTCTAGAACTGCTTCCATACTTACTTCCCACATTCTCTAAACAATGCGCACTTTTTTTGCCTGAGTAATTTTTGTATGTCCTTCAAGCCACGATTCAGAGGTCATTTTTCATGATTTAGGAAAATTCATTTGACTACTTTCTTCCACACTTGACCTATTTCCAGCACCTAAATAGTTTCAGAAATGTGGTACGACTTGATAAATATTTGGTGAATGAGAGAACATTGGAATGAATCAGTGGATGGGTAAATGAATAAGTGAGTGAATACATGCATGGATAAATGAGTGATGAAATGATGGATGATGAATGGATGGATGGATAGATGGATGGACGGATGGATGTACAGATGGATGAATGGATGGAAGAATGAATGGATGGATAGATGGATCGATAGATGAATTGATGGATAGATGGATAGATTGATGGATGGATGGATGGATGGATGGATGGATAGATGGATGGATGGATGGATGGATGGATGAGTGGATAGATGGATGGATGGATGGAAGGATGAATAGATGCATCAATGGATGAATGGATGAATGAATGATGTTTGGCATTTCTAACCTCTTGTGTCTTAGTGATAAATATAAGTAAAAAATATTCACTGCTCGTCAACTTCTTTGAGTCCGTCATGCTGGCCAAGCATTTCCATGTCCTTCATCTTGGTGTCAAAGCATTGAAATAACAGGTGGCAACATTTGCTTTTTAAAATCGGATATTATCTTGAGCGGCCAGAGGTCAGATTAGTAAATGGGAAGCATAAATCACCTCTTTAGTTTTTATACATCAGCACTGGCTGTCTGAATAGGGTACTTTCACTGGCTTGTGGGGAAAGGTTGCATGGGTTCCCAGATCTCCAAGGGCAATGAAAACCATCCATTGGTTTATTCCTATCTTCTTTCAGTTTTTCAGTCAGTCTTTCAATATGCCTGGTAAGCAAGAGAAAGAATTTTGGGATTTTAATAACACTTAATTCTGATTCTATTCAGCACTTAGTAACTGTGCTTCTCTGAGACACTTATGTATCTTTTCTGAGCCACACCTCGCTGGTGTATAAAGTGGGGCTTATGTATAAAAAAGCATTTAACTGTAGGGTTGTTTTGAGCATTATATGAGTTAATAAACGTAAAGCATTTTGGACAGCTCCTGGTACAGAGTCAATGGTTAATAAATGTTAGCTCTTATTATAAATTTCCTAATATATGAATTCCTCCTGTCTTCAGATGTTTATGGAACTCATTGTGTAGCACACTCTGAGCTGAGTAAAATATGCTTTCTACCTTTTAAGACCTCACTGGCAGTTGATTTGACAGAGGCATGGGTCAGTTGTTAGGAACTCTGACAGATTTAATGCTGGAGTATAGAAAATGGCAAGGCCTAGAAGGGAAGGACTCCCCTCTCTGTGAAGAGTTGCATGGTATAGCTGGTGACAGCTCAAAAGTTCTGACCAAATTATGTAGGGAAGGCCATGCTAGGATTATCAAAATGTTTTAAGGTCGGACGTGATATGACTGGATTTCTCTCCTAAAACTTCCTTGGCAGCAGGGTGGAGGACAAAATAAAGGCAGGTGGAATTGCAAAAAAATTAGATCGGGGTAGAGGTTGGAACAGATGTTAAACAGGTCGGATATGAAAAGAGGGGATTCTGCATTGAGGAAGAAGGTGGTTGCGGCAGAGTGAACATGTCGGGGGTCACTCTCCAATATCTTGTTTCTCAAAGAGTAGAGTCAGACTAGTGGCACTGGGGTTACCTGGGAGCTTGTGAACTTGTGCAGACCTTCAGGCTCCACCTGAGACTTCCGGATCTACACATCAGCAAGATCCCTGGGTGATTTGTATGAGGATGAAGGCTCACGAAGGACAGCACACAGACTCAGCAGGATTGAGTAGCCACCTGGATGTGGAGTGAAAGGGAAAATAACTAATGAGTAACTAGAATGTTCACAAAATCAAACACACATACTAGACTTTCCTTTTTGAGAAATGGAGGAAGGTTATATACTTCATACGTAATTTTTGTTCTTTGGTACTGATTTAGGATTAGTGTTATGAAAGAGAGGCAAACCCTTGGCATCTCCTTGAGCCCCTTGGGGTGACAACTCCAGAGGCGTCATGCATATATCTTTGTGCATCAGGGCAGTTTTCATTCCTTTATCACCAAAGCCGTAGCTAAGTGTTTATAGCTGAGTTATAAATCCCCAGAACATGGATTTCTTTCTGGAAGTGCTGAGTCAACCTTAACTTTTGCAGTGCAAATGGTGCCACAGTAAAACATATATATCAAAGTGGTGACGACCGTAAAGGTCTTTTAAAATCGAGTTGATGTTGCAGCATGTTCCCTTGAGATAAGGTGAGGATTTACGTTCATAAATAGAATCTTGAAGCCTGAGAGGCATAATTGGCAATTTGGGGTGTTGAGATTTGGGGATCTTTTGTCCTTGATCCTAACTGAAGACTTCATTCTTTTTGTGTGGGAGGCAGTCTCACTTTTTCACTTTTAATCTGGCTTTGTATTCAGAGATGAAGTAATTCTGAGGTCCCTCCTTGATAAGTTCCTCTGAAAAGTGCTTTTCAAGCAAATTCAATTCAAAAAAACATTGTTTTTTTACTCTTACCCTATGTATCTAGGCTGCAAAGTGAACAAGTAATTCTAGCCTGAGTAGACTTTCATTTGCTCATTCATTAAAAAATAATATTTTAAATGCTTATGACATGCCTGGCACTAATTCCAGGATCCAGGATGCTGGGTTAGAGCAGTAACCACGAGAAAATCTCTGCCCTCAAAAAGCTGATATTCCACTGAGGGAAGAAAGTCAGTAAAACAGGTAAGCAGATAAATATAAAATAGAATACTGCAAAACAAATGCTGAAATAGAGATATTTCTTGTGGGGTCACAAAAGGAAACATTTATGTCTGTCTAGGAAAATCAGGAAATGAGGACAGAGAGAACATGCTAGAACTTAGTGTTGATAACTAGTTTACTGAGCAAATGCGTGAAGGTGTGAAAATACAAGACATGTATGTGCCAATGTGACTGTTATCTAAGAAGCATGTTTGGAGACAGCTCTTAAAGAAGGTTTTAGTGGATTCCTAATAAACAGCCAATAGTTTTAGATTTCAAGCAATAGAGAGACAGGATAAGTTGCCTGTCTTGATCAAAGATTATGCTGGGGCTGGGTGCAGTGACTCATACCTGTAATCCTACTGTTTTGAGAAGCCTAGGCAGGAGGATTGCTTGAGGCCAAGAGCTTGAGATCAACTTGGGCAACACAGCAAGACCCTACCTCTACAAAAATGTTTTAAACATTAGTGAGGCATGGTGGTGCATGCCTGTAGTCCTAGCTGCTAGAGAGGTAGAAGCAAGAAGATCGTGTGAGCCCATGAGTTTGTGGTTATAGTGAGATATGATGGCACACTGCACTCCAGCCTGGGTGACAGAGTGAGACACTGTCTCTAAAGAAATTAAAATAAAAAAAAAGATTATACTGGCAGATGAGAGACATGGGCATAGCCAAGACCATGGTGGAAGGGACGGGAAGACTGAGACTTGAGGGGCTAATTCCAGGAGAGCTTCAGGAGGGAAGCTTGATGATTAAATGGTGACAGGGACATGGAGAGGCGGTGTAGGGGAGTTGAAAGTACATAGGCATTGAATGTGTTGCCTTTCTTTCCAAACTAGAGGTCACGTTGATCGTGACATTCCAGCCATGCACCTTGGAGCTTATAATTTTGTCTCTACCTATTTCTAAAAGATATAATCAAATGCAGGAAGTAAAGAAAGCTAAAGCTTCATCAATGAAGAAGACTTAGCTGCCTGTCATGGCTGGACAGCTCAAAGCACACAGAGTGAAGTCAAAGGGGCAGCTCAGAGAAGGACCGAGAGATACCCTTATCCCAACAATCAATATTTACCCTCCTCAAAGTGCTTGATTAGGATTGTTCCATCAGCACCCGGGTCCCCTGAAACGCACACACGGTGCACATGTTCTGCATTGCAAAGTGTGTATTTTTAATATCGATCTCTCCAAATCCAACAGGCTTCATTGATTTTCACAGAACCTGCAAGAAAGACTGTGATAAACCAAAGCCACGTACAGCTTCATCAGCCCAAAGGACATGACTTATTTTCCTCTTCCTTGAACTTTCCTTGGCTTCCTGGGAAGATAACTTATTTTTATTTCTCTCTTTATTTCTTTATTTTGTATCAGCCTGTATTAAAGTCCTATAAATAACCTTAGAGACACACGGAACAGATTCATTTAATTTTCCTTTAGTTATCCTAAGTCGGAACAGATGTGTGTTTGTGATAGAAGACGGGAGGGGGAGAATGAATCATAGGTGTGGAGAGAAAGAGATGAAAAACAGACCGGCATCTGCAGTAGAATGTCTGGCTGATTTTCGGAGCTTGGAAAACAGTGCGGGCTCAACCTGACTGGGTCTGCTTGGATCTAATGACATCTGCCACAGATGAGTGCCTAAAAAGCCAAGATATGAAATAATGAACAGGGAGGGGTCAAAATCATGGAGTGATGTGTTTTCTAGCAGCATCACCCATGTGTGGTGCTATGAAATTTCTCAGGCCATGAACTGACTCTTCCTTTCTTACATGCTTGAAAGATATGGTGGTGAAGGTGGGTAGCAGGCCAGAGATCAGAAATTCAGCTGTAGTATTCATAGAGTGAGGAGATCAGTTAGTTGATCAGCAAGTCAGGATTGAACATCTGTTGTATGCCCAGCCCTGTGCTGGGATCTGTGTGGGACATAGTCTAGATCTTTACAAACAAGGCATCTCACCCTAGAGATGAGGTTAAGCACTCTTTACATTGTCCAGTGAGGAATGACTGAGTGTCACATTTCAGGATTGAGGCTGGATGGGGTATCAGGAATGAGCCAGGAGAGGACAAACCCTCAAGGTCAAGTGTAGATAGCTGTGAGTGTCCAGTGGGGCATATCTTGCCTGCATGACATAGAACAATATCCAATGGCAAGAGCGTGTCATCGGTTCTGTGTCAGGAATCATAGCACAGAAGCTGCAGCTGTGGTAGAAAAAGGTGTAAGGAGCAAATCCTTAGGAAAAGAAACTTTAACAACCAAAAAAGGCATCAGAGTCCAACCAAGTGATCTTGGCAACAGAGTGGAGTGCCTCTTTTGAAAGGTTTAAGGAGAGAAAACTGGGGCAGAAGTCCATTTGGACAGTACAACGAGGTTATAGAGCTGTCCCTTGGTGCCCAGGGCTGTGCTGGGCACACAGCCTCACATTCCGCATGGGTCCTTGCTCCATCATTGCTGGCTGAGGTTGATGGCATCATCCTGCCCTGGTCAAGATTTCACAATGACGGGGATTAGAGCAGAGCATCTCCAACCCTAATATGTACTCTAGTCACCTGGGATGTTATTAAAATGCATGTTTTGGTTTAGTAGGTCTAGGATGGGACTGGAGATTCTGTATTATTATTTCTTCTTCTTCTTCCTCCTCCTCTCCTCCTCCTCCTCCCTTCCTCTTCTTCTTCTTCTTCTTCTTCTTCTTCTTCTTCTTCTTCTTCTTCTTTCTTCTTTCTTCTTTCTTCCTCTTCTTCTTCCTCTTCTTCTTCCTCTTCTTCTTCCTCTTCTTCTTCCTCTTCTTTCTTCTTCCTTCTTCCTTCATCTTCTTCTTCGTCTTCGTCTTCTTCTTCTTTGTCTTCTTCCTCCTCTTCCTCCTCCTCCTTTCTTTCTTCTCTTTTTTTTTTTTTTTGAGATGGGGTCTTGCTCTGTAGCCCAAGCTGGAGTGCAGTGGTGTGATCTCAGCTCACTGCAACCTCTGCCTCCAGGACTTGAGTGATTGTCCTTCCTCAGCCTCCCGAGCAGCTGGGACTACAGGCGTACACCACCATACCCAGCTAATTTTCATATTTTGTGTGGAGACAGGGGTTAGCCATGTTGCCCAGGCTGGTCTCAAGCTCCTGGGCTCAAGTGATCCACCTGCCTCAGGCCTCCCAAAGCGTTAGGATTACAGGCATGATCCACCATGCCCCAATGAGATCCTGCATTTCTAAGGAGCTCCCAAGTGGAGAAGTGACAAACTTTGAGAAGTGACAGAGCAGAGGAGTCCTGTCCAAAGAGATACAGTTGGGGGGAGCTACAGAATGTAGTCTGCCATCTACACATGGATATATGTGTTCCTCTGGGACGTAAGTAACCACTGGGGTGAATATTTAACTGAAACCCAGCAGGTTTCTACTTATTGTATCTCATTTAAAGCTCATAACAACACTGCCAACTAGTCTTTATCATGAGTGACTTTTAACAAATGTGTAAAATTAGGCAAAGTGACTTACTTTATTTAATGAGGTCCCTTAGCTTGTGAGGATCAATGCAAGCTCAGATATCAAGATTCTAAATAATGATGATTATTTTTTGTTTGTTAGTTTTGTTTCATTTTGATTTTTAGAGAAGGAGTCTTGCCCTGTTGCCCAGACTGGAATGAAATGGCTTTATCATAGTTCACAGCCTTGAACTCCTGAGCTAAAGTGATCCTCCCCACTTGGCCTCCTTAAATGCTGGGATTTTAGGCAGGAGTCACTGTGCCAAAGATGTGCACTGGCCAAAGATGCCAGTTGAAGGCATCAATCAGATACAGCTGATGCAACAATAAGCTTGAACTTGATTCTGACACTTGACTGCCTCATCTGTAAAATGGGATCTCATGTAGATTAAAGGACACAAAGGACCATGTAAAGTATTTTGCACCGGGCTTATGCTCCAAAAACATTGGTTATTTGGCAGGAGTTGGCAACTCTCTGTAAAGGGCCAAACAATAAATATTTTTGGCCTTGGGGGCCTTAAGGTCTCTGTTGCAGCTGTTCAACTCCAATGTAACATCAGTCTATGAAACATCAGAGTTTATAAAACATCAGAGTCGGCTGGGCACAGTGGCTCACGCCTGTAATCCCAGCACTTTGGGAGCCAGAGGTGGGTGGATCACCTGAGGTCAGGAGTTCGAGACCAGCCTGGCCAACATGGTGAAACCCCATATCTACTAAAAATACAAATAAATTAGCCAGGTGTGGTGGCAGGCACCTATAATCCCATCTACTCAGGAGACTGAGGCAGGAGAATCACTTGAACACAGGAGGCAGAGGTTGCAGTGAGCCGAGATTGTACCATTGTACCTCAGCCTAGGCAACAAGAATGAGACTCCTGTCTCAAAAAAAAAAATAAAAATTAATTTTAAAAAATGAGTCTATGAAAGCAGCATAGACAATAAGTAAACAAATGGGTGTGGCCACTTTCCACTAAAATTCCATCTACAAATCAGATGGCAGATCAGGTTTGGTTCACAGGCTGTCATTCTCCATCCTCTGTTATAAAGTATTATTATGGTAATGTTATTTACTAAAAAGGCACAGCAGGAGATCTGAGGGGACACCAGGAAGGAGTATAGATAAGGCTTCATCCTATCCCAGAAGCTTTGTTTAACTCACAAACAAATGGCGAGTGGTGCTCATGCCCTGCCCAGTCTGAAAGGCTTATCTCACCTGAATGAAGAATAAAACAAAAATAATTTTAAGTAACTTAATGTCTGGTAATATTAGACTCTTTGGCAATGGAGCTGTAAAGGCCAATAAATAGTGACATTTCTGCAGTTTCTTGTATTGAGAAATATGAAGACATTCCCTCAGAGGCCCCGGAAATTGCAGAATGAATCTCTCTGTGGCCAAGTCAACCAGATAAGTGTTATCAGTCCAGGAAGGCTGCTCCATCCTGGGTGATTCTTATGCCTGATATTACCTTAAGGAATCACAAAAGTGGGCCCTCTGGAGAGTGCCTGCTCACCCCTGTTAATTAGCAGGTGTGTGCAGAAATGGAGTCTCTGCAACAGGTGTTGAAAGAGGTATCGGGAAAATCTGAGTGTCCTGACTGTGAGCCACTCAGTTTTCAGCATAGAGGCCAAGCCAGCCTGTCAGGTAAATCCTGGGTGTTCTCTCCTCCTTGTCCCCATCTCCCATTCCCCAGCACCTGGCAGAGTGCAGAAGCAGGTGGTTTTTTCCCTCCCTCCCTCCCCTCCTTCCTTTTTTTTTTTTTTTTTTTGACATGATCTCGCTTTGTCACCCAGGCTGGAGTGCAGTGGTATAATCATAGCTCACTGTAGCCTCCAACTTCTGGGCTCAAGTGATCCTCCTGCCTCAGCCTCTTGAGTGGCTGGGACTATTACTAGCAAGCACCACCATACCTGACTCATTTTTAATTTTTTGTAGAGATAGGATCTCTCTATGTTACCCAGGCTGTTCTTGAACTCTTGGGCTTGAGTGATCCTCCTGCCTTGGCCTCCCAAAGCGCTGGGATTACAGGCATGAGCCCTTAGGCCTGACTAGGATTTTGTTTTTGTTTGTTTTTCTCATGTTTGTATTCAACTCTGTGTCCTCAGGGCTTGCTATGTAGAAAAACTCAATAGATGTATTAAATAAGAGTGAGTGAATGATATGAGACACCTATCTAAGAATGGCACGGAACAGGAAAAAGATAGGGCTTAGGTAAAGCAAGATCCAGCTTTCCAGAGAGACCAGAAAGGGTGTGGAGGCCTTGGCTAAGAGACCCGCTGTTTTAGAAGGTCTCAAGTCCATCTAGAAAAGACACATTGGTTGAACAAAGGAGATAAAGCCCATATGCGTTCTTATGCACTAACAGGCTCAGAAGGGGCAGAAGTGGGCGTAAACATGGTCATAATTAGGACCTTGTCCATTTCTCCATGGTAAAACCCTCTTGTTGGATCTGGACTCTACCAACAGCCTCAGGTCTTGCTCACTGTTTTGCCTGGCATCTCAAGGCTCAGCTGTGAATTCATTATGTGCTCACTCTCATCTTTGGGTCTTCAATGACTGTGTTCCCTCATCCTGGAAGACTTTTTACCCCATTTCTCCTGGCTAACTCTTACTCGCTCTTCACTCCCAAGCTAAAATGTCGCTCCTTCAAGCGGGAAGTCTGAGTCAGCAGGAGCGCCATCCCTGCCCCACGCACCTGCTGACTCAGCATCTCAAGCCTTCCTGAGGTTACTTCTTCATTTACTGACTTCCACCCTGAACATCAGCCCCACTGAAAGTAGAGACCAGGTCTGCTTTCTTTATCACTGCACCCCCACTGCCAATTTCTGTGCTTCTTGTGGAGTAAGCTCTAGTGGAATTGGACAGTGTAAGTCCCGGGTCGGCTTAATTCTGAACACCACTGACTGCTGGTGCTGAAGATGTTAACATACCCCTGTGGCTGGCCTGGAACCAACGCTGACCTCAACTGTCTGGAGAAGGACATAGTGCTTCTATCTGGCAGGAACTGGGGAAGCGTGGGCGGATAGAGAATTCATCTGTTTAGCCATAATACATTGGGTATCTGCTATGTGTCAGTTCTATTTTGATGCCAATGATAGAAAGATGAATAAAATGACATTCTTCCCTAAATCAGAATCACAAAGTAGAGAGAAAGACAGATGCACACGTAAGACGATTACTTGATAGTAGATAATCTGTGAGTGGGGGTCTATTTAGGAGGTTCTGGGAGCATAGAAGATGTGACAACTTGCAGTGTTTACAATAGTGTTTCTCAAGCTTTGGTCAGCAAATGGAGCCTTTGGATCCATTGAAAGGCAGGGTCTGATGGGGTTGGTCCAGGGCGGGGCCTGAGACTCTGCTCTTCTGATAAATTCCCAGGTGATGCTGATGCTGCTGACCAATGCTGTGACTGAATGTGTGTGTTCATATGCTGAAACTCATGTGCTAAAACCTGAACCCCACCTCCAGGGGATGGTTAAGAGATGGGGCCTTTGGGAGGCTACTAGGTCACGAGGACAGAGTCTACATGAATTAGTACCTTTATAAGAGAAGCCTGAGGGAGATTGTGTACCCCTTTCACCACCTGAGGACACAGTGAGAAGGCACCATCCAGACAGCAGAGAGCATGGACTCTGCCTTGATCTCAACCTCCAAAACTGTGAGAAATCCACGTTTGTTGTTTATCAGCCGCACAGTTTATGGACTTTGGTTATAGCAGCTCCAGTGGACTAAAGCACTCCACGAAGCCCAGTTTGAGTAGTGAAGGTTTTCAGAAAGGTTTCAAAGAAGGTGACATGTGAACTCTTGAAAGGCGAATAGAGTTTTGCAGGTAGAGAAGAAAGGAAGGGTTATTGGGCTGAGAGATGGATGCAAAGGCAGAGGGGGTGTGTGTGTGGTGTGGTGTACATGTGTGTTAAGTGATGTGGTAGGTGTGTGTGTATGTGTGGGGTGTATGTGTGTGGATGTGGAGGGGGAGGATGTGTATGTGTGTGGGGTGTGTGTATGTGTGTGTGGAGTGTGTGTGTGGGGGTATGATGTATGTGTGTGTATGTGTATGTAGGGGGAGGGTATATGTGTGTGGTATTTTTATGTGGTATGATGTGTGTATGTGGGGTGGTGTGGAGGGTATGGTGTGTGTTAAGTGTGTGTGTGTAGGGTGTGGTGTGTGTGAGGGGCATGTAAGTGATGTGGTATATGTGTGTGTGCATGTGTGGGATAGGTGTGGGAGTTGGGGTGTGCATGTATATGTGTATGTATGTGTGTGTAGGGGTGTATGTAGTGTGAAGTATATGTGTGGGGGTGTATTTTTATGGAGTTGGATTTGGTGTTTGTGTAGGAAATATGTGTATGAGGTTTATAGGATGTGTGGGGTATGTGTAGGGTGCGTAGGTGGTGTGGTGCATTGTGTGTTCATGTGTGTGGGGTATGTAAGTGAAGTATGTGTGTGGGGGAGGCGGGTGGAGGTGCAGTGTGCATGTATATGTGTGTGTGTGTGTATGTGTGTGTGTATGTGTGTGTGTGGGGTGTATGTTTATGGTGTGTGTAGGGTGTGTGGGGTGTGCGTGGTGTGTGTGTGCATGTATGTGGGTGTGTGGACTGTGTGTGAAGGCGCCTGCAGAAGTCCTGCACTCCTGGGCTTAGCTGGCGGGAGATGAGAGCAGAAAGGCAGTGAAGGGCAGATGTGGAGCTTGGAGCCTGCTGTGCTGAGGGATTCTGACCCCTCTGTGAGAAACAGGGAGCCCATGAGGTTTAATAGGGAAATAATCTAACGGAGAATGTTTTGGAAAGATCATTTTATTGATAGGCTGACAGTAATTTGCTTTTCTAAAGATAAGATTAAAAGAAAAAGACACTCTCTCTAAAACACATTTCTAAACCTTGGCTCCGTCGACATTTCACCAGGAAATCTTGGTTATGGGGGCTGCACCGTGCACTGAGACATGTTTAGTAGCCTCTACCTGTTGGATGCCCGTGACATTCATTCAGGTTTTGGGTTTTGGACAACCAAAAATGACTCCAGACATGGCCAAATGTCTGCTGGGGCGCAGAATTGCTGGCAGTGGAGGACCAGGGCTCTACAAAATGCTTCAGTCTTCTTTGTATTCACTTCATGGAAGCCCAGACCCTTCAAATATTCAGCAGCCCCCAAGACTCCCGGCATGGGTTCCGCAACGGAGCGTCCCCCCTGAGCCCGATTGATCTGCTTGCTGTTTCTCTGAACAGCAGCGAGGAGAGGATCTTGGCCTGGAGTGAGAAACAAACATACCTGCTCATAAATTCTGTTTTCAAACTAATAAAATTATTTGCCTCTTCCTTCCATTTCTTGGCCCTTTTCCTCTTCTCGGAGTTGTTGAGGAACATACAGTAATGAAATGAAAATTCTAAGAGCATAACATCTGTGGATGCATTTGGAGTTTTAAGAATACTTGTAAGGTAAAGTAATACCAAAAGTAAACTTCCACAGATGATATTGAAGTCCTAGTAATTTCCTGTCCATCACCATATTAGACCAGGCTGGCTGATCTTTACATGGCCCGAGCTGACGTCTCCCATCTTCTACCTTTATGTTTTCTTGCTGATTATACATACACATAAAACACCAAGTTAGGAAATATGACTGTGAAAATATGAATGAACAAGAAAGCTTAATATTCATTGTCATATTCAAGCTTAATATTCACTCAATAGTCATTGTCTTGGAGTGTAGACAGGGTGGCAGTATAGCATAGTAGTTCCGTAGCTTGGGCTTCAGCTTAAAATAGACTCAGCTTCTACATTAAGGTCAACGAGCCGTTTAACTTCTCCAAGACTCAGTTCCATGATCTGGAAGAAAAAGAAATCATTGGAGGATTAAGTGAAATACGGCATGTTAAGGGCTTAGCTGGGTGCCTGGCACGTAGCAAGCCCTCAGACAAGGAAAATGATCAGTATCAGTTTTTAGAGTAAACATCATGGCAGTCCTTACTTGGTTGAGACAGGGAGGAGGATAAAGGAAACTGTCATTCATTATGCATTAATTATGTACCAGACAGCCACAGAATGCATGACCTCTTGGCCAGAGGTACAGAGATATTATGAATATTTAGCAAATCCCCTGGCATCACATATGTCATCAGTGCAGAGGAAGAATTCAACTCCAGATCTGTCTGACTCCAGAGCTCAGGTTATTCAACAACGTCATGCTCTGCACTGAAGATGCTGGCCATGAAGGCTCAAGTAACATGCAACTGGAGATTTCTCATGCAGAAGTTTACAGGGGCCAGATCCACTGCTTTCTTTGTTGTGTTGTGCTTATATTTGATGCATTCTTAAACGCATGTACCACTGTCTTCCACCACTTGTCAATTTTATTACCCTGGGCAAGTGCTTCAACCTACCTGAACCTCAGTTTCTAAATCTGTAAAAATAGGTAATGATTTCTTTATGTAGGGGTCAAATCTGTTATTGTACATGGGGTTGCCTACCCTAGTTCTAGCACATACTGGAGGCTTAGTAAATATTCATTCTATTATCGCTCTCTCTCTCTTTTTTTTTTTTCCCTGAGACAGAGTCTTGCTCTGTTGCCCAGGCTGGAGTGCAGTGGTGTGATCTCAGCTTACTGCAAACTCAGCCTCCTGGGTTCATGGAATTCTCCTGCCTCAGCCTCTCGAGTAGCTGGGATTACAGGCACATGCCACCACGCCTGGCTAATTTTTGTATTTTTAGTAGAGTTGGGGTTTCACCACATTGGCCAGGCTGCTCTTGAACTCCTGACCTCCTGATCCACACACCTTGGCCACCCAGTGTGCTGAGATTACAGGCGTCAGCCACTGTGCCCAACGTATTACTCTTTCTAAATAGACCATCATCAGATGAATTTGAGTATCCTTACACTGATCTCACTGACAGACAAGCTGCATGCCTCTCCTCCCCACCATTGCACAACTTAGCTTTTACCTCTGCTATACATGTGAAATAGACATTTGAAATTATTAAACTTCTTTGGGAGAAGACAGACTTTCTGTAATCTGCAACTGTTTCCTTTTGCTGGCCAAACCTTCAAGCAATAAGCTTTACCTTTATTGACAAACTTCAGACGCCTTTCAAAAAATAAAGCAAACACCTAAGAAACAGAAACTTGTTCAGGGCAAAGCTTGCCCTGGGCTGTAAATTTATTGATTCACCCCAACCATGCTTACTTTAATATCTCCAACCTTATGATCAGGCTAACGCATCTTTTTGAGAGAGGATGGATGGGAGCATCATCTGTGGGCCAGGGAGCTGACATCAACATTTGTTTTACCTTTCTGCAGACATATAATAATACCAATTCAATTCAACACACATTTGTTGGACAGTAGGTCTTGGTGATACAAATATAGGTAGAATAATCTTTTTTTTCCTGGAGAATAAAAACCATAATAAAATAGTGTGCTGCCTCATGGTTTTATTTGGTCCATCAAGTAATATGTGCACAAGGAAGGGCACATCTTATTGTCACCATGTTGTAGGTGAGGAAACTGACCCTCAGCTTTTTGTAAAGCAGATGAGATTCATTCATTCACTCAAGCAATATTTATTGGATAATTCATGTATGCTGGGCACCAGGTCTCAAATGATGAATACTGCAGGTCATGGATGTATGGAGTTTACAGCCTATGTGAGGGGAGAGAGCACTACATGGGTAAGCATGCATGTGCACAAAAATTAGAAAAAATAGGGAGCGTTCCGAAGGAGCATATAGCATGAGTAGTTTAGAGGGGCATTGGCAATGAGGCCAATGGACTGAAATCTGAAGGATGAATAGGTGTGGCTTGGTAAAGGATGAAGCCAGGTTTCCAGGCAGAGAGAAGGTGCTGTGGCAGAAAAGCACCTGGTTCATCAGAGGAATGGAGCGCCAGACCGTGTGGTTGGATCGCAGAGTGCTGAGGCTGAGGCTGGAGAATCGCTTGAACCTGGGAGGTGGAGGTTGCAGTGAGCCGAGATTGCCCCACTGCACTTCAGCCTGGGTGAAAGGGCAACACGCCATCTCAAATAAATAAATAAATAACAAAATAAAATAAAAAACAAATGAAGTGCAAGAGAGGTCTGCTGGAGCAGTTGCCACCCAGATGCCTTGCAGGGGTCACATAGGTAGTATATGTGAGTGACACAGGACAGCCACGCTGCATCCTCGGGCCTCTCACGACAGACTGACACCCTGTAGGAATAGGGGCTTTGTGTTAATGAATCTTTCTCTGTTTTCCAGGAATTTTCATGGCCGTTAAAAGTTGGCAATGCATTTTATTTTATTTTACATTATTTTATTTATTCAGTTTTGAGACAAAGCCTCTCTTTGTCCCCTAGGCTGGAGTGCAGTGATGTGAACATAGATCACTATAGCCTCAAACTCCTGGGCTCAAGCGATCTTCCTTCCTCAGCCTGTTAAGTACCTGGGACTACAGGTGCATGTCACCACTCCAGGCTAATTTTAAAATTTTTTTGTAGCAGCAAGGTCTTGCTATGTTTCCAGGGCTGATCTTGAACTCCTGGCCTCAAGTGATCCTCCTGCCTAGGCCTCCCAGTGTTGGGATTACAGGTATGAGCCACCACACTCAGCCAGTAATGCATTTTAAAAGTTATCATTATGGGAACAAAGTAGAGAAGGTAGGATATTGGGGGTGGGGAAAAACATCAAGAATCCTCTTTGGATATGTTAAATTTGAATGCCTATTAGACACCCAAATAGAATGACTGAGAAAGCAGTTGTATATATTAGTCTGAGGTCATGGTACTAGTTAATTTGGGGAGTCACCAGCAATAGCTGGTATTGTAAGCTGGGGGACTTGGTGACATCACTTAGGGAGATAAGGTTGAGTGAGAAAAGATGCCCAGGCCTGAGCCATGGCAAATCCTAAAATGGCAGGGGAAGTAAGAGGATCCAGATTGGAGACTGAGCAAGAGTGGCCAGATGCTCTGAGGAACAATTAGGAAAATGGATGTCACCAAAGACAAGATAGTGTTTAAAAAGAATAGTCAACTTTGCCTAAACTCTGCTGAGAGGTGGAATAAGATGGGGTCTTAAACGTGTCCTGCAGAGTTGGAAATAATGCTAGAGGAGTGACAAGGAAAGAATTCATATTTCGGAGGGCTAAAGAATGAAATCTTTATGTCAAGAGAAGAAATCAGTATGTCAAGAGTTTGTTTTTTCTTGCCCTGTCTTTCAAGCTGAGTGCAGGTGCAGTGGCGCCATCTTGGCTCACTGCAGTCTCCACCTCCCAGGTTCAAGTGATTCTCCTGCCTCAGTCTCCCAAGTAGCTGGGACTACAGGTGCATGCCACCATGCCTGGCTAATTTTTATATTTTTAGTAGAGACACCATGTTGGCCAGAATGGTCTCTATCTCTTGACCTTGTGATCTGCCGGCCTCAAGCCACCATGCCCGGCCCCATAAACAGTTTTTTAAGAAGCTTGGATTTACAGGGGACCAGAGGTAAACACAAAGCCATTAGTGGAGCCACAGGCTATGAGTCCCTGATGCAAAGGGTATGGATCTGAATCTTTTGTTTTGTGTAATTCTCGGGGTTCTGTGCCTTTTTCTACTCTACTGTTTCTGATTTCCCATGGTGGACCGTGATTTCTAACATCAATGTTGGTGATAGGATTCTTCTGGGCTCATGGCTCACCCTTCATCTAGGCCTCTATCCTATTATGTCTGGAATATTACAGTAACCTATGCTGCTCTCTCTTTCAAACCTTGCCTCGATTTCCGTCCAACATCTACAAATTGAATCAATCAATACATTGATCCTTTATAGGTAAGTTATATTGTACTATGTTTTCCTCAAAACGAAACTATGGTTTCTCATCTGGCTCCATCAAAGCCATACTCATTATCATACCCTACAGGGTCCTCCATGACCTGCAACCGATATTTTGAAGTCAATTTATCTTTGATTTCATCTCCTACCATACCTGTTTTCTTCATTCATTCTTCAGAAGAATGCATACACTGGTCTCCTTGCTGTTTCTGAAACACTCCGGCCCTCCTTGGTCCCAGGGACTTTAGCCTCTGAAGTTATCTGCAACTGAAATGTTTGTTTTTAAATGTTCACAAGTAGAAATCCTTCCCCCGCCCCCCTTTTTCTTTTAAACAGCGTCTTGCTGTGTCACTGGGGTTGGAGTGCAGTAATGTGGTCATGGCTCACTGCAGCCTTGGAGTTTCTAGGCTCAATGGATCCTCCCACCTCAGCTTCCAAGTAGCTGGGACTATAGGTGTGCACCAGCATGCCTGGCTAATTTTTGTGTTCTATTTTTTTTTTGGTGGAGACAGGGTTTCACCATGTTGCTCAGGCTGGTCTCAAACTCTTGGGCTCAAGTGATCTGCTTGCCTTGGCCTCGCAAAGTGCTGGGATTACAGGTGTGAGCCACCAGACCTGGCCTGAAATGCTTCCCTTTTTTATGTCTTTGTTTATGTAGGCATACCTATCTGGGCTGTCGTATGTAAAATTGTAATCCACTCCTCTTGACACTCTATCTGGGACATGTAACGCTATTTAATAACACTTATACATTTTACCATAATCTTTGTCGTATTTATTTTCTCCCCACTTTAATGTAAGCTTCATGAGAGCAGAGGTCTTTGTTTCTCTTGTTTACCACCCATGGCCCTAGTGCCCAGAATGGTGCTCCATGCATAGCTGATGCTCAAATAACAGTTGTAGAATGAGTGAATGAAATGATGTGTTGATTACAATATAGTCTCAAATTCCCAAAGTTGCCCCAAAGTTCAGGAAAGAGATTTAGCATCCATACAGATTTACTGAGCTCTCACTATGTGTCAGCTATTGTGTCTGGCACTTTTAAATCTATTCATTATTCCTGTAAGGGGATAATCTTTTCTCTGTTTCATAGATGAGGAATCTGTGATTGAGAGATTTTAATGTTTTTTCCTTATTGGCCAAGAAATAAGTCACAAAGTCAGGCTTGGGAACCAGATTTAAGTTGAGTTTATATGAGGCCTTTTCTCTTTACCAGGAAGGGAGAATGGTGTGGAAATGGAGAAAGAAGGAAGGCAGGAAGCAGCATTACTTTCCCTTATGGAAATTGAAGGATTTTTCAAAGAGCAGAAGCTGGTGCAATCTGGTTTTCTTGTCAGCTCTTCAGCAGGAAAACTTTCTGGTGTCTCTTCTAGTTCTCTGGATATAAAGGAACCCAACAAACCTTAGCCTTTGCTCTCCTTACCCTGGATGCCACTGATTATTTTCTCTCTTCTAAGTTTTTGTTTGTCAGTTTTTGTTTTCTTGCTTGTTTTTGAGACAGGGTCTTGCTCTGTTACCCAGGCTGGAATACAGTGTCTCAGTCACAGCTCACTGCAGCCTCAACCTCCCAGCCTCAAGCAGACTTCCAAGTAGCTGGGACCACAGGTGCATGTAGAGGTGGGGTTTTGCCATGTTACTCAGGCTGGTCTCAAACTCCTGGGCTCAAGCGATCCTCCTGCCTCAGCCTCTCAAAGTACTGCTATTATAGACATGAGCCATGGTGCCCGGCCGCTTCTAAGTTTTGACTCACCCATGACTAGAACAGGCTGATGGCCATGGGCTACCTTATGGCTTCTTCCTACTGCCTTCTCTATTTGTGTCTTTTGCCTTTCCCTTTTCTGCTAATTGCTGCTATGGTCTGAAAATTGTATCTCCCTAAAATTTATAGATTGAAACCTAATCCCCAGTGTGGTGGTATTAGGAGGTAGGGCCACTGGTAGTTGATTAAGGCTCATGAGGGTACAGCCTTTATGAATGGGATTAGTACCCTTAGCAGAGAGTCACCAGAAAACTGCCTTCCTCTTTGTACCATGTGATAACAGCGAGAAAACATCATCTGTGAACCAGAAAATAGATCCTCCCTAGACATTGGATCTGCTGACGCCTTGATCTTGGGCTTCCCAGCCTCCAAAACTGTGAGAAATAAATTTCTGTTTATAAGCTACCCAGTCAATGGTATTTTATTATAGCAGCCTGAACTAAGATACTGGTCACCACTAAATATTGGAACACCTCAAGAGAGAGGGTTGTTTATTCAGCAGATATTTGTTGAGCAATTACTATGGCTTGGCACTGTTCCAGGCACGTTGGCTACCTGATTATCTTTGCCCTTGCAGAGATAACAGCTGTTAAACCATATGCTTAGACTAGTCTTGGGGACAGGAACATTAGCATTACTGGAAGCTTGTTAGAAATGCAAATTCATGGGATGCACCCAGACCTACTGAATTCCAGTCTCTGAGCTTGTGTCCCAGAAAGCTGTGCTTTAATAAGCTTTTCAGATGCTTCTTTTGCCCATCAACATTTAGGAACCATTGCCATATAGAATGCCTTTTCTTGGGCTGTATGCCTCAGCTTGGCTCATTCAGCTATGGCAGAAGGTCCAGGACGTTGGTCAGTTTTCCTCTGAAGGGCCTGTTGGAGCAGCAAACATCTAGAACATAATATAAATTTCTCTGATGAAAACACAGTTGTTTGATAGGCACAGCAGCTACCCTTAGAAATGAGATTTTCTTCCCCCATTACATAAAGTTTACCAACCTTGTTTTTATCACTCTTGCTTCTTCCATTTTTAGCCACTGTGGTACAAATCTATATACGGAGAGAATTTCAAACAAGACATTCTAGGATGACTCTCTTCAAATTCCAATTTCTCTCCTCTGGAACATCTGAAGAGGTGGCAAGGTGTCTTGTGAGTTTTTTGAGTTGGGAGGAAAAGCTGAGGCTAACTGGAAGATACCCACAACACTCAAAGCTATAATCTATCTTCGTATTAAACAAAGGCATTCAATGTATGCCTTCAGCCAAGATTGCCTTATTCTTTTCTGTTTCTCTGTGTCCAAGCTGGCAAGCTCAGGGCTTGGCTTGTCATGTCTTCCTGGGACTACTAAACAGAGACTACTCTGGGGAATTCTATTGCCTGACACTTGAGGCATCTATCAAAAAGGAAGAAATTTTGGCAGAATAAGAATGAACAGATTTCTGTGACTAAATTAGCTTTTTTGTTTATTTGTTTTGGGGGATGAGGCTTCATTATACTGTATTTACCCGTAACTTCTGGCTCTACATTTTCCCCCCAGATCATATATAGGCTGGGAGCGGTGGTTCACGCCTGTAATCCCAGCACTTTGGGAGGCAGAGGTGGGTGGATCACCTGAGGTCAGGAGTTTGCGACCAGCCTGGCCAACATGGTGAAACCATCTCTATTAAAAATACAAAAATTAGACGGGCGTGGTGGTGGGTGCCTGTAATCCCAGATACTCAGGAGGCTGAGGCAGGAGAATCGCTTGAACCTAGCAGGCAGAGGTTGCAGTGAGCTGAGAGCACACCATTGCACTCCAGCCTGGGGGACTAGAGCATGATTTCATCTCAAATATATATATATGAGATTGTGAAAGACAGTCGAGAATTCAGGAAATAAAAATTGGTAGGAGGCCATTGTCCCCTCTTACTGCCTGCACAGAAAGATCTGATGTGCAGCTCTGGCTTTCAATCCTATTCATGAATTGATTGATTGATTTGTTTGTCTCCAATAAGTCAATATTTATTGAGCTGGGCTTGAGGCATTGGGTTGCAGGGGCATTCTCAGTGAGCTAGAGCATCCATCACGCTTAAATGGATCCCACTGGCATTTTCTGGGAATGTGACCCCGGACACTCCCTTTGGAGCATCTCATACCTACCTGTAGCTTCAATTTTGGAACAATGATGACTCAGAAGGTTTCCTTTTGAGGTTTCTCCTCTGAGCTTTGGCCATCAGTATTCAAATGCTTACTTGACATCTTCACTTGGCTCTTTTAAATTCACCTTGCATTCAACATGCCCAAAGACTAGACTCGTAACCTTTCCCATGACAATCGAGTCCACTGTCGGGCACCCACTGTCCCAGTTAAACAGCATAAACAGCCGTGCAGTTGTTCAGTCCGAATCCTGAGATTCATCTTGGAGTTGCCTGTTTCTTTACTCTCTATGTCCAATCTGTCACCAAGTCCTGACAGTTTTACCCCTTAAATATCTCTTTAATCTATTAGCTTTTCTCTCTATCTACTGATCTCACTCTAGCTAAATTACGATAGCCCCTCTCATTTTAAAGATGGAAACACCCTATTGTCTACCTCCTGTATCCTCTGAGGCTCTGTACCAATCCATTTTCCTCCCTGCATCCGGGAGATATTTCACAATCCAAAACTGATGTTATACATCTGCTAGAAATCCTTTAGGTGCTTCCCACTGTCTTGAGGATAATAATATTAACTATTATTTACTAATGGTAATTGGTACTTGTTTTATACCCGGTACTACGCTAAGTGTTTTACATGTTTTAACCCATTTTTGTATATTACCCCATTTAAGCAAAAATGAAATCCAATGACCGTAAAGCCCTGCAAATACGACCTCTACTTGCCTCTCCTGGCTTGTCTTTGCATATGTAATTTCTTCACTACAACTTTTTACTGTTATAAAATATAGTCCCTTCTCAGGTTGGACTTGAAGTGCACTGGCTTCTGGAAACAATCACGTGAATTCTGTGTTGGTGCCTGCACTGATGAGCAACTAACCTCTGTTGTTTTGGGTAATGAACATCAAGACCTCTGGTCTGGCAGGGCAGCAGGGTTCTGGTGTCAATTTTATATTGTGATTTGGGCTAGCCACTCTCTGACTCAGTTAGGGTGCTTTGATTGCAAGTGTATTCATTTTCATCTTGCTTAAGTGACATGTAAGAATTTCCTGGAAGCATACAGGGCATGTAATAAATCCTATGGGTAAAGTGGACTTAACCTCACAGAGGGTTAAACCCAGGTACCAGACAGCAGTCAGAATGGAGGTTGGACATAATGACATCTCTCTCTCTAGGCTGTTGTAAATGTTTTCAATACACTCAGCTCCTACTTCTACATGGGCTAAGGTTCAGTGAGCATCCTAGATGAATTAACATTCCTCTCCTTGGTTCTGAGTTCTGTAAAGAGCTCCTCTGATTGGCCCAGCTGGTGTCAGGGATCCAGCATCATCAGCCAGCAACACATTATGTCACACACTCTAACCCTGTCTGTTAAAGATGAAGATGGGGCAGCTTGAAGGGAAACAGTGGCCTGGCCAGAAACCCTGAAAGGTGCTGCTCTTGGCCTCAGCTTTCTCATCTTTAAAAGGTTTCTGGGCACCTTGGTTTTTTTCCCAGCTCGCTCCCTGCTCAGAGAGCTTGAAGCTCAGTGTCACAAATTATGCTGTGACGCTCTTGAAACACAAACCAAATGCAGCCCCAACTCTAAAGATCTGGGGATTAAACACAGAGAAACCTCTCGTGTCATCTCAGCAAAGAAGCTGCAAATTCCCTAAGTGCCTGTGAAGGGGAGGCTTTGACTGGGGAAACATCAGAGAAATCAAACACTTCACTCTGCTCTCATGTCCTATGAGGGGATTTGTGGTTTCAAACAGTAAGCTCGGATGTGTCTTTTGCAAAGCCAAAGGCCTCCATTAGTGCAGGAGATAGAATCTAAAATAGCAGAGGGCTGATGTCACTGACGGTGGGGTAGTGCAACAGTGCCCGTGTCCAGAAAGCCCCATGCCTCGTGGCTTGACACTAGGTGGAATGCCTCCACCATCCGTTCACTCACACTTGTGTCTCTCCTTCTATCTGCAAAGTTGCTGATACCTATGGGGAAGTTCTATCCATTCTCTCCCTTTGCTCCCATGCCAGACCCTCTGTCTGGGCAGAAGCCAAATCCTTCCTATCTGTAGAGTGAATATTAACCATCCTGAAGGGTTGAAGCCAAATCCTTCCTATTTGTATAGTGAATGTTAACCATCTTTAAGGGTTGGCTAAAATGGCACTGTTAAAAAACAAGTTGGTTGAGGTTATGATTTATATGTCATAAAAACTTTACTATGTTAAATATACAATTCCAGGGATTTTAGAAAATTTACATTGTTGTGCAGCCATCACTGCAATCCAACTTAAGACATTACCTTCTCCCCCAAAAGATCTTTCGTGCCCTTTTGTAATCAATCCCCATTGCTACCCCAAGTCCCAGGCAACCTCTAATCTCTCTTGTCTCTGTAGATTCACCTCTGTGAACACTGGAGATTCCCCCTGGCAGAGTAATTCTACCCTGTGGGCTTCTACCATCCTTCCTAAGTACTTGTAAAATAAGCTGGCATTTGTTGTTTACATGTATGTTTCTCCAACTACAGTTTAAATACCAAGACCACTTTGTTACTGTAGAGACTTAGCAGAACCCCCACATGTGGTAGGCAGAACAGAACAGTCAAGTCTATATGTGACTGGACACAGGCACCAGCTAAATTCACTTGATCTGGGGCAAACTTTCATACTATGTCTCTGCTAAAATACCATAGCTAACTTTGATTGAGCATTTACTGTGTGCCAGATGCCCTGCTCAGTGTTAACCTTAATTCTGAGACCTCATAATCCTTATTTAACCTCTACTTAAATTGAAGAGATTGTGACTTATGATAGTCATTTATAGATGGGGAGACTGAGGCTAAGAAAAGAACTTTTAGATAATAAGTTGCAGGACCAGACCTTAGATCTGGTTCTGTTTAGCCTTGAAATCCATTCTCTTAACAACACTTCAAAGCCTTCCAACCACTGATGGTTCGCCCATAAGACCCATGCCTAATGGTTTTCCTATGATTTCCGTAGGTCTGTGTCCTTTAGATTTCAGTTCGTGTTTTGGTTAGCAAGCACCCCCATTTTCTATCCACTCTGGGTTCCCACTAAAGGGGTGGGACTGTTCAGAATACTTTAAGGTCTTTGACTAACTTAGCCTGAAACTGTTTGATTTTACTGATTAGCTAAATCAACTGCATGCCTTCTTTCCACATCGATTCCTTACAGGCAATGGCCCAGGGAATATGAAGTAATAATGACAAACTTAGCATTTATAAACATTTGGGGGAAAAATTGCTGGAGAGCTTACTAGAAAAACGGAACTGGATTCTTTTGAGTTTTGAAAGATGCACGTTCAGCCTTTTGGGAATGTTGGAAGCAAAGAAAGAGGAAGATGATGTGGGATGGGTTTGTGAAATTTTGACCTTCCGTGACCCTCAGACTCTGGCAGAAATGAGGTCCCAGCTCTCTTGGAAGGTATGCCACAGGGGCTAACAATGTGAGCGATAATTATGACTATTCTGCCTGCATTCCCTTTAGGAACTAGGGTTGACTTAACCCGAAAAGGTCTCATGACAGCTTTGATTGAGGTCAAGAAACTTAAATGCCTGTGTACTGGCAGAAGATCAATAGAAATGAGAACAGGTCCTGTCTTCAAGAGGCAGCTGATACTCAGCCTCAGCTCACTGTTTTCTGTTTCTTCCTCCTGATTTTCCAGATATATAAAAAGAAGCTAGAAACCTGGATGTTTATTGAAAACCCCTCCGTTCTTTTCTCCATTCATTCATCAATTCAGAAAGTGACTATTGAGCACCTACTATGTTCCACATCCTGCTCTAGGCACTGAGGATGTAACCGTGAACTGAAAAACAAGAGTCTCTGTTCTGATTAATCATTTAAAAACATGTGAAATAGGCTGGGTGCAGTGGCTCATGCCCGTAATCTCAGCACTTTGTGAGGCCAGGGTGGGAGAATTGCTTGAGGACAGGAGTTAGAGACCAGCCTGGGTAACATGGTGAGACCCCGTCTCTACAAAAAACAAAACAAAACAAAAAAACAGATGGCCAGGCATGGTGGTACTTGCTACTTAAAAGGCTGAGGTTGGAGGGTTGCTTGCACCCAGAAGTTCGAGGCTGCAGTAAGCTATGCGCACATCATTGCACTCCAGCCTGGGCAACATAGCAAGACTCTGTCTTTACAAACAAAAATAATTAGCTGGATATGGTGGCCTGTGCCTGTAGTCCCAGCTACTTGGGAGGCTGAGGCAGGAGGATTGCTTGAGCCCACAAATTCAAGGCTACAGTGAGCTATGATTGCACAGTTACGTTCCAGCCTGGGCAACAGAGCGAGATCCCATCTCTATACAAAAAGGAGGAAACATGTACAGCAAATGGATCATATTTTCAGCTCACCAAGAAAAAACAAAGCCAACAACAAAATCACAAAATTACCCTTAATTATAAATGCAGATGCAGAATTCTAAATGGGATAACCTTTCAATCTAAGGCGCTCACCTCCAGACTACCTCCTGTAGAATTCATGTGGCCTTCTGTGGCTTACTTTCAAGATAAAGCACTGTCATCTTAGTAACCTCAAAATCTCACTTCAGATGCACGCCACTTTCTTAGTTATCTCCTTAAGAACTTGGGAGCAATAATTGCCCTTCTATCTTTTGAAAGTTTCTTAGTCCACTGTCTCGGGGCCAGATATTTTCCCTCAACCCTCTCCACTGGCTTTTCCACAGGGCCATGAGGTTGGGGTTACTCATGACCCTCCATGGGGCATGAGCATTCCTTACTTACCGGAATCAATCCAGCCCAAGCCTCTTCTACCTGCAGCCCTGAAAGTCCCTGAGAAGTTCAAGTGCAAAGCTGCTGCTGTGGCAGGGCTGGGCACTGTGGGATGCTTTACGTTGTATCTGAGCATGGGAACTGGCAGAGAGCATTTAAGAACTGTAAGTAATTCAGGGAGGGCTTTGGTTCAGGGTATACAAGAGTGAATGCAGGAAACACGTGTAGAAAAACTAGAAAGGAGAAAGATGGTGAAAGCAACCGTGTTTGGCAGATGACAGGTGAAGAAACTGAGTTTCAGAAAGGTTCAAGGTTATCTTCAGGGGCATATAGAAGGCAAGTTTCCTGCCTTCTGATCTCAGATCCCAGCCCACTGCTGCCTGGATCTCTTGCTGCATGTGAAGACCAAGGACAGGAAGACAAGCAGGAGTGCTTTGGAAAGAACATGCCCACAAAATAATTGGTCTCTCTTTGAGACCACACCTCTAAGGTGATTTGGGCTCAACTCTGCAGAAGCATTTGGAGGCTCAGTTTTCAATATTAGAGTCTTAAGGGCTTGGCAAAGGTGACCATCTAGAAGGTTGTCAGCAGGGAAAGAGAGAAAAGAAACAGCAATGTTCAGCTTGTCTGAGAAGGCGGCAAGAACATGACTCTTTAAAAAAGTATATTTCTTTATATTTTATTTTTAAACTTTTATTTTAGGTTCAGGGGTACACCGGCAGGTTTGTTATACAGGTAAACTTGCATCATGGGTGTTTGTTGTATAGATTATTTTTTCTCCCTGGTACTAAGGCCAATGCCCAATGGTTATTTTTTCTGATCCTCTTCCTCTTTCCATCCTCCACCCTTAAGTAGGCACCAGTGTCTGTTTTTCCCCTCTATGGACCCATGCGTTGTCATCATTTAGCTCCCACTTCTAAGTGAGAACATGTGATATTTGATTTTCTGTTCCTGCATGAGTTTGCTGAGGATAATGGCCTCCGGCTTCATCCATGTTCCTGCAAAGGACATGGTCTTGTTCTTTTTTATAGCTGCATAGTATTCCATGGTGTATTTGTAACCACATTTTCCTTATCGAGGTATATGAAGAACATGCTTCTGGCTGTGGACATTTGCAAAGCTGCATGGCAGTGGCCTCATCTAAAGAATATAACTGTTGCTAGATGAGTCCTGGATGGAGGCCTCATTTCCCTCAGACTTCCCTAGACCAGCCCTTTCTAAACCCCAGCTGCTCACACTGAAGTGAAATTCAATCCCCAAAGCCATATGAGATATGCTAAGTCTCATGTGGGGAAATGCTAATCTCCCTTCACGGAACTCTTTACTACCTCTTTCTCTGCCTAATACTTTACAGTTCTTTTATTTGCAAGTTGCGGACACCCATTCAAGCACTGGCATAAGCAAAAAAGTGCTCCAGTATCTCAAAAAGTTCAATGGCTTCAGGCATGGCTAGATCCAGTATAATTCAGTATGACTGCAACCAAGAGGATGTCAACAGAAATCTTTCTCCATCTCTTGTCTGTCTTTTCCTATCTCCTTGTTTCATCCTCAGCCTGGGCCTCCTTAAATATTGATAAAGATATTTTAGCCACTCCAGATTTATGTCCTACCAATGTAGGGATCCCAGCAGAATGAGATGACTTCTTTTCCAGCAGCACCAGCAAATGTCCAGGGGCTGGTCCTCAAAGGACAACCTGGATCATATATTTCCATTCCTGATCCAATGACAGTGAGTTTTTCCTTCTGAAAAAAAATACCCCGCTAAATTTTGTAATTTTTATAGAGATAGGGTCTCACGCAATTACCCAGGCTGGTCTTGAACTCCTAAGCTTAAGCAATCTTCTGCTTTGGCTTCTCAAAGTGCTGGGATTACAGGTGTGAATAACTGTGCCTGACCAAGGTGAAATTTCAATATGGAGTTTTGCTCCTTCGCTTTAAAAAACCTCCACCCCGGGGAAATGCCGCCTTTGGGAGCCATGTCCCTTTTCAATAGCTTGTTTCCCCCACAAGCTGCCTTTTGGAAGCAGTGAGGTGGCCCTCTGTCATGTGACCCCTCCGCGCTGGGAAGACTCGAAGGAAGAGCAGGAGCAAACTGCATTTCTTTTCTACCAGCCATGGAGTCCTTGTTCTCTGTGCTTCCCCTCCCTGCAGAAAACAGTTAACAAATGTCCCCCAACCCTGCCTTTCTGCTCGGCCCATGGCTTTTATGCACTCAGGTGATGCTTTTTTTTTTTTTTTTGCAGGAAAAAGGCCTAAAAATAGATAAAGTGCAGGGCACAAACGATAACTATTCGATGTATTGACCCAGCTATGAGTTTATCTTGGTGAAATTCAGATTTGCTCTTTATTCCCGAAAGCAAAAGCACCTTCAATGGGCAGTTACGGAGGCATTACCAGGGCCATTTGGCAATAAAATGTGACTGACTTCATTATGCAGGATGGAGACAAGAAATAGCTGATCTTAAATCACAGGGCAGCTGACCAGGTTGCACGTGGCACAGGTCTGTGCACAGATTCTGTTTGGTGGGAAGGGGTGCTGTAGAAAGGAAGTCTGTTATTAAAATGCATAATTCATTTAAGTCCTTTTGTTTAGCTCATTGCCAAAAGGTAATTTATGTGTAATGTGTAGCAAGCCATATGGCTCTGTCTGAGGGCTGCCAGCACCCTGGGTTGCTCCTGCTCTTCCTTCAAGTCTTCCCAGCTCAGAGGGGTCACATGGTAGAGGGCCGCCTCCCTGCTTCCAAAAGGCAGCTTGTGCAGTAAACAATTCTATCGAAAGGGACATGGTTCCCAAGCCTGCATTTTCCTGGGGTGGAGATTTTTTAAAGTGAAGGAGCAAAACTCTATATTGAAAGTTCATCTTGGTTGGGCACAGTTGCTCACCCCTGTAATCCCAGCTCTTCGAGAGGCCAAAGCAGAAAATCGCTTGAGCTTAGGAGTTCAAGACTAGCCTGGGAAATATAGCGGGACCCCATCTCTACAAAAAAATACAAAAATTAGCTGGGTGTTGTGGGAGGCACCTGTGGTCACAGCTACTTGGGAGGCTGAGGTGGGAGGATCACTTGAGCCCAGGAGGTCAAGGCTGCAGTGAGTCATGATTGTGCCACTGCACTCCAGCCTGGCAGCAGGGTAAAGCCTTGTCTCAAAAAAAATGTTTTTCTCTCTACTCTGTGCTTGCCCCTCTCTATCCCCACATATTGCAATGGGGCAATGGAAGGGCTCCATAAAGTAGTTTGCTACTTACTACTTTCTTGCTGATATCCCATCTTCATTTTTTAGCCTAGGGGAGGAGTGGGAACCAGTATTTTTTGTACCTGCCTCTTGGCAAGTCTAGTTGAGACCTTCACATTCTGCGTCTCATGTCAACCTAACAATATCTGCATGTGACATGTTATTACTCCCACTACCCGAAGGTACTGTCTCATACTCTGAGGGACAACAGAAACGGATGACAATATCCCGTATATCAGATGCTCACTGCAAGCCAGACACTGTGCTTAGCCCTTTAAATGCACAATCCTACGTACCCTTCACAAAATCTTTAAGAGGTACTCACTGCTATTATCCCATTTTACAGAAGAAGCGACTGAGACTTAAGAAGGTGAAAGGACTCCTTCCAGGCAGAACAGCTCCTAAGTGGCAGACCTGGCCTTTAAACTCAGTTCAGCTTGGTTTCTAAACCTAGGTATTTTCTAGAAGGGGAAGGTGAGATTTTGGTGGTGAATTTTCTACAGAAGTAGGAAGAGAGAGCGGATCTCAGACACGGTAGATCATTTTCAGTTCCTCCCTCCCTTAGCTGTCAATGATGGCAGGTAATCATAGCCTTTCTGTTTATTCAGGTGTCTACTTCCAGATGTCTTCATCCCACATTTTGCCAGAGAGACTTGGGGTGATTCACACCCAACAGTTGAAATTCCTATTTTACTTCCCAGTATCTGTTTCCTTCTGAAAAGCTGCTCTCCCTCATTGCTGCTGTCTAATTCTCCCGCACTCAGCTCTCGGGCAATCTCATTAAACTGGCTTTAATTACTTATATGGAAGCGAAGAGAGAGACTTCTCATATGCCTCTTCGCCACAGCCATTATTGATTGTCTGCCGAGAGGTTTCTGTTAGACAGCGGATTAGGAAAGGTTAGTTTCCCTAATTCTCTATACTCTTCCTGGTGATAATTGGTTCCCAGGTGAAACATAATCCCAAACAGAGGTGTCTTGAACCAGCTTTCCACCTTCCGTTGCATTTGAAGTGAAGTTTAGCACAGTTGAAAAATCTGGATTTCCACCATTTCTCGGAGCGGAAAAGAAAATTTTAGACGCCACGGTGAGGATTGGCCTCACTTTATAAACTCTCTGGCAGTTGTCACATTTTATCTGCTTGTATGTTCTCCCCATTTACCAGAAGGGCAAATCACAGCTGGTGTATTGGTTTTGCATTGCTACAAAGGAATATCTGAGACTGGGTAATTGATAAAGAAAAGAGGTTTATTTGGCTCATGGTTTTGCAGGCTGCTCATGATGCATGGTGCTGGCATATGTGTCTGATGAGGGCCTCAGGAAGCTTCCAACCATGGCAGAAGGTGAAAGGGAGCCAGCGTGTCACACGGGGAGAGAGGGAGCAAGAGAGAGAAGGAGGAGGTGTTGGGCTCTTTTAAAAAAACAGATCTCTTGTGATCCCACAGAGCAAGAATCCACTCATTACTACAAGGTCAGCACCAAGCCATTCATGAGAATTCCGCCCCCATAACTCAAGCACCTCCCACCTGGCCCCATCTCCAGCATTGGAAGTTGCATTTGAACGTGAGATTTGGAGAGGGAACCATATCAGCTGGTTTTCCCAGTGCCCATGAATATCTTCACCTCTACCTTAGAAAGGGTCAAGTGAGTCCTGAGATGCCTTTCAACCTCAAGCCTCCTTGGTAATCTTGGGAGGAGGTTCCTGCTTCTCAGGCAGATATGTTTTGACGTGTTTTTTAAGTGTCTGTTTCTTGATTGGCTCTTTTGGCCTGTTTGTCGTCTGAATACTGGCAAACATTAGTGCATGAAGAGTAGGTAACCAGGCTGAGATGTAGGGTCTAGAAACCATGATCCATCAGAAGGGGTTGAAGGAACCGAGGTCTTTGATATGAGGAAGGAAAACACTCCGTCTCCCCTACGGAGAAATTGGAGGCAAAGGCCTCACAGCACAGATGCCCCAATATGTGACAGAAGTGGCCATTATGCTTCTGTGTGGTTCCAGAGGACAGAATTGGGTCTTAGGAACAAAGAAGGGAGGTTAACAAGCAAGTTTGACTCCTTGAAAAAGAACACGAATGACCAGCTCTATCAAGAAAGACAGCTTTGCAGCACTGTGGGCTCACAGACACTGGGGATGTGCAGGCCGAGGTGCTTTTCTGCTTAAGCCTTGGTTGAGGTGCATGTAAGGGCGTCTGGATGTGGTGATCTTGTAGCCCTGAGTGGTTGACTTAGCATCTTAGAGAAATGCAAAAGGCAGCAGGGTTTGTGAATGAGGCTGCATGTGGACTGCGCCATACTGGGTAACACTTTCCCTCCATACTGAGCCTCTGCTGGTTGCTGTAATTTGGTAACATGGGCCCAGTGTTGTCAGGTATTTGACTTTTTAGTAGAAACTTTATGTTTTAGAGAAATTTCAGGTTCATAGCAAAATTGAGTGGAAGATACAGAGATTTCTTCTATACTCCCCTGCCTTTTCCCACCATGCATAATCTCCCTGATATGGTTTTGCTATGTCCTTACCCAGATCTCATCTTGAATTGTAATCCTTGTAATCCCCACATGTCGAGGGAGGGAAGTGATTGGGTCTTCAGGATGGTTTCCCCCATGCTGTTCTTGTGACAGTGAGTGAATTCTCACAAGATCTGATAGTTTTATAAGCATCTGGCATTTTCCCTGCTTGCTTCCTCTCTCTCCTGCCACTATGTGAGAAGGTCCAATCACCTTCCACCATGATTGTAAGTTTCCTATGGCCTCCCCAGCCTTGTGGAACTGAGAGTCAATAAAATCTCTTTCTTTTATAAATTAACCAGTCTCAGGTATTTATTTATAGCAGTGTGAAAATGGACTAATACACTCCCCTAAGATCAACGTCCCCCACCAGAGTGGTACATTGGTCAGAACTGATGAACCTACACTAACTCACCATTATCACCAAGAGTCCATAGTTTACATTAGGGTTTACTCTTGGTGTTGTCCATTGTATAGGTTCAGACAAATATATAATGGCTTGTGTCTATCATTATAGCATTATACAGAGTATTTTCACTGTCCTAAAAATCCTCTGTGCTCCGCCCTTTCATTTTGCTCTCCCCCAACTCCTGAAAATCACTGATATTTTCACTTTATGTGTAGTTTTTCCTTTCCCAGACTGTCATATAGTTGGAAACATACATTATGTGGGCATTTTCAGATTGGCTTCTCTCACTGAGTCATATGCAGTTAAGGTTCCTCTCTGTCTTTGTGGCTTCATAGCTCATTCCTTTTTTAGTGCTGAATAATATTCCATTGTCTGGCTCTGACAAAATTTGTTTATCCATTCACCTACTAAATGACATCTGATTGTTTCCAAGTTTTCGAAATTATGACTAAAGCTGCTGTAATATTTATATGTTTATAGCATATTTAGGCTTTTTAAAAAGATAGACATTGAGACATTTATGTGAAATCTCCCATGTAAAAAATGTCAAATTGAAACAATAATTTCTGGGACTGAAAAATATATACTGAGATAATAGAGTCTTTTTTTAATTTTTGAAAAATAATCTTGAAAACAGGGGCGAGGTCTTGCTAAATTTCCCAGGCTTGTCTCCTAGGCTGAACTTCTGGGTTTAAGCGATCCTTTTACCGTGGCCTCCCAAAGTACGGGGATTACAGGCATGAGCCACCAGACCCAGCTGAGATGCTAGAATATCTTGACTTCTGCTGAGTAATTGAGGGATAATCTTCATGATGGTCCTGTTGATTAGACAGGGATGTATTTAGGTGATAATGATACCGTTATATGGATTTCTAGCTGGAATGGTTATTTCTTTCAGCACCTGGAAAGAGACTTGTATTAATGATCTTTGGGGTCCTGTATACAGTTCTGTCCCACTAAGTGACTTGGTGGAGACCTAGAAGGCCCACTAATCAGATATGCAGATGATACAAGACTAGGTATGGTAATTACTGAGATATGATGAAATCAGGTTTCAGAACTATCTGATGAAGTTAAAAAGCTAGAGAGACACCAGTAAGTTGACATTTAGTAGGAACTAATGCAAAAATCTTATGCTAGGTCTAAAGTACAAGTTACTTTCTCACCAAATAAGAAGAAAAGCCATCTTGGAATGTGTTCATGTAAAAAGAGAAAAACAAATACGATCTAAGAGGTGTTGTTTGATCACAAGATGAATTTAACCAGTAGTTAATAAAGACAATAAACAAGCTGAAAATACATAGATGGTTACCCATTTATCAGCAGTTACACAGCATTTTCTCTGTGCCAGGGAACATGCTCCATGCAGGGAATGAAGAGATGAATAAGGCTGGTCTTGGCCCTTGATACACCTTGAGGAACTCACAGCAACAGATTAGGATAGGATGCATTGTAGTCCAACAGGATAAATTCCACAGACGAGGTTTATGCAGAGAACTGTGGGATTCTAGGAAATACAGTAGCTGGTTTTCCAGCATAATATAATTTCACATTGCAGGCAAGATAGAGTTTTGGAAGGAAGAACAGAAATGGAAAGTATGGTTGCAGGTGTAGCGGCAGTAGATATTTGTGCTTTGTACCACCAAGTATTTGGCATTTGGCATTCAAAGACTGTGGACATCTCTCAGGTTTTGTGCTTTGGATGAGATTGGTTCAGATCCCTGGAGTGCATGACTGACCCAGATAGTCAGGACATGCTATCTTTTGGCCACTCAAGTTGGGATCAATTAGGGACAAGGTGATACCTTTCTGGGGTGACCATTTTTCTTTTGAGTCAATAGGAAAGTTGACCCTCTGTCCAACTGGTTGCCAACAGAAGAGAAAGTGGCAGAACTACTGTAACTGTGGGGCGTGTTAGTGGAGGTTAAGAATGGCACCAATATCAAGGAAATAGAGAAAGAAATGAAGAAAGGGAAATCTGTCCTCCTATTACCAGTTCAACCCTAGACCAAGTTGTGCTTGAAACCTTGCCCGTAGACTATTTATACAAACCTGTTGATTCCATTTTTCCTATATCACTTGAGCTGAATATTTTCTCATTTCTTTTTTTTTCTTTTTTTTTTATTTTTGAAAGAAAGAAAAAGAGAGGAAAGAAAGTGAGAGTGAAAGAAAAAAAAAGAATGTAAGAGAGAAAGAAAGAGGGAGAGAGAACGGGATTCTTATATTTTCTCATTTCTAAATAAAGGGACTCCTATGTGAATGTTTTTATCTGTAGTGGTTGTAGCAAAGAAAGAGCATTCCAGGCAGAGGAACAGCCTGGGTGACACTCAGGTGCGTAGGAAAGCCTGCGAGTCCATGAAACCCCGATTGCTGGTGTCACTGGTTTTGCAGAGTGTCCAGGTGAGAAGGGCAGCTGGCGAGACAGGTGGTAGCTGGATTATGATGGGCCTGAGGACTTCCTGGAGTACGTTGTCCCTTGTTGCCTGGTTCACAATGAGATGCTTATCATAGTTTTTGATTGAGACATAGCTCTGATCTGCTGTGTGAGGCTTCTATGGATGTTTTCAGAATGTACAGAATGCTTCTAGCCTCATTTACCTCTTGCATCTTCCCACTGACACAGGGAAGTTGGTAAGTGTATCTGTTTTGCAGCTGCAGAAACAGAAATGAGCAGATTCAGCAATTAGCTTGAAGTTACCTAGTGAAGATTCCCAGTTCTTCACTGTTGAGGGGTCTGTTGGTGGAAATGAGCGGCCTGCTGACCACAAGGAGGTAGGAGGGAAATGGGCAGGGTTGAAGACATCCAGCTGGGCTTCCTGGGGTGACTAGAAAGCTTTGGGTTCAGCAATGGCAAAGTTCTTCAGCTCCACAGGCGCTTCTGGGTTCAGATTCTACTAGCAGGTGTTGAAATATACCAAGCCTGACCTAAACAGCTGAATCCTCTCCCCAAAGCCAAGCATAGCATTAGCAGCAGTCACCAATAAGGACAGCTAGGCCCAGCAAGACAAGAAGATCAGAGCAAACTGAAACCAAGAACGTGATTCTGGACACACAGGAGGCCCAGGAAAGCTCTCCGGAACAGCTGGGAGACAGTTGGAGAACCTCAGGCCATAATAATTTGTGTCTGCAAGAAGAGCATAATCTCATTTTGTAGTTACAGGCAGAGGAGATTGGGGACTTTGGAGTTACATATATTTCATTGTCTTTTTAGGGAAAAAAAAAAAGAAGTGTACATCTTCTGCCTGGGATCCATGCATCTGTGGGTAAAAACACAGGCAGGAGCTCGCACACCTATCTCTTGCTCAACAATACAGAGTATATTGGAAAGATTGCTGCTGTGATAGGCAGCTGGTACCTGTTCTTAAGAAATAAACAGAAATAAAATACTCCCAAGGTTTTATCTACAGTATTTTTAAAAAGGAGAAGAAAAGCAAAAGCTACTAGCCTCCTTCCTGCCTCAAGGCAGGTGCACCTGGTATTTCCTTGGCCTTGAACTCTCCTTCCTCCATTTTCCATGTCCTCTGTCTACTTCTCCTTTTTCTGCAGGCTCAGCTTAAATGCCATATTATCAGGAAGGCTTCCTTGATCCTTGGACAGGATAGATTTTTCTATTTATTTGTTTTAATGGTGCTCTCTGATTTTCTTTTCTTTTCTTTTCTTTTCTTTTCTTTTCTTTTCTTTTCTTTTCTTTTCTTCTTTGAGACAGAGTCTTGCCCTGTCACCCAGGCTGGAGTGCAGTGGCCCTATCTCAGCTCACTGCAGCCTCTGCCTCCTGGGTTCAAGCAATTCTCCTGCCTCAGCCTCCTGAGTAGCTGGGATTACAGGCACCCACCACCACGCCCAGCTAATTTTTGTATTTCTAGTAGAGACAGGGTTTCACCATGTTGGCCAGGCTGGTCTTGAACTCCTGACCTCATGATGCTCCTGCCTTAGCCTCCCAAAGTGTTGGGATTACAGGTATGAGCCATTGTGCCCGGCCTTTCTTTGAAAGCACTTCTCACCTTTGCAGTTCATAAGCAAAGCAGGTAACTATTTTCTTATACCCCCTTTCTCCTGCTAAACCAGAAGTTCTGCAAGGACAATGTCTATCTCATGCTGTGTACCTAGAATCTAGTACAATGTCTCATATTTAGTAACTGATCAGTGATGATCAGTGATGACTCAATGCATAAATTTGGCCCTCTGACTCCAAATTAGATACACTTAACCACTGTCAATTGTTTGGCTTTTGGTTCCTGCATGCAGAGACCAGGAACACACATACCTCATTGGGCCAGGTGGGGATGGTCGTGAGTGGGAGCTCATACTCTTACCCTAAGGGAATAGATGGTCTACCGCACAGAGTATTTGTTGCTTTATAAGCCATGTAGACCCAAAGTAAGCAGATCTTACAAGTGTTTAGAGAAAGTTTTGAGACCTTTATTTTATGGGTACGCTTTCAACTTTTAAATGTTGGCAACATTATTTTTAAAAGGTAAACATCCTACTTGTCAAAACTGTGGGTCCCTGGCTTGCTTTCTCTGGAGAGATGCTTGCCATACTTGCCCCTTTGCACTGCTCGGGCTGCTCTGGGAGGGGGGAATTCTGTCCTCAGTACCATTTAAAAAAATGTTCATTGGAAATCACAGGCAAAAATAGGGCAGCCAGTATGAGGAAGGTTTGGAAATCATGCGATGAAGGGAGCTGTTGCCCCAAATGCAGGTATTTAATGTGACTTCTCAGCTTTGCTGCCCCGGCTCTCCCAGTTTGGTGTCTAATTTACTGGATAAGACTCTGGACTCCAAAGTGCCCCAAGAGTTACAACCACAAATGCATGGGGTCACAGGTAGGTAATAAGGTTGATTATTCACAAATACGTTGGTTCTTATGCATCCACATGGATGTGCTTCCTCTCCCGAGCAGACCTCGGAGGAGGTCAGAGCTTTATTTCAATTACATGGCAATTTCCCAGCAATTCTGGGAACTGCTCTTTGGAAATTGCCATCAGAGTCTGGACATAATTTTTAAATGTCCTCAATTGTGACAAATCTCCAGATTTGATTTTTTTTTTTTTTGAAACAGCTAAGAGTTATTTGGAGCTAAGTCCAGTGAATTAGTCTGATGATTAAGCTTAACAGTCCTATTCTGGGGCCACTGTGATGTACGATTAAGCCATAGTAAGAGTGTGGTCAGGATAAGGCATGCTAGGGTTAGGCACCAGGCCAAAGAGGAGGAGGAAAGACACAGTACCAAGTGGAAACCTGCTTAGTAAGGATAGGGTGTGGGTTTAGGCTATACTTACTTCATTCCAAAATGCTCAAGATGTCAAGGCAAAGCAGAGTTGAACATGGTTCAGAAGGGATTTACAACTTGAGCAGGGATTTGGGATTTGCAGAATGAGCCAGAATGTCAGAGTTTGTTCCAGCTGTGCTGAGAGCTGGGAGAGCTCTCGTGTTTAGGCAAGTCCGCAAGCCTTGACCAGGGGCATGGACAGCAGAGCCAAACTCCTAGAGAAGAAGATTTGCAAGAACTATGCACAGATCATAATTCAAAGTTAGGGAGAGTACTCCAGTTCTATTGGGAGGTCGGAGCATGAAATAGGTTGTCCATACGGATGAAAGTGCCAATCCAGGCAGAAGGTTTGCAGAGTCAACATGAAACTCCTTACCACGTCCTTCACTGCCTTTCTGGCTTCCTCTCCATCTTCATCTCCTCCTGACTCTCTCCTTTGCTTTCTGAACTTTAACTAGAAAATCCAAACCATGGTTTTCTTTCTGTTCCTTGAGCACATCTGGGTCATTTCTGTCCCAGGGCCGTTTGTCCTTGCTGTCCTATCTGGGACACTCTTATGTTAGATTTTCACTTGTCTGGCTCTTTCTCATGTAAGTCTCACCTCAGCTGTTAATTTCTCAGAAAGCCCTGCCTGGACCATTGAGACCAAAATAGTTTCTCCCCACCCTTAGGTACTCTCAACCCAATACCCTGTTTTTTATCCTTCACAGCATGCCCAGACTTGCATTGTTATATGTGCACGTCTTTATTTTCCACCTCCAAGAACTAGGATAGAATTCTGTGTGGGCAAGGTCTTTGTCTGATTGTCCTCTGTTTTAAACTTGGTTATAACTATGCATGACACTTGAAAGGGGCTCATTCAATATTTGTTCAATGACTCAACAAAGGAACAACAGCTTGGACCATAGGATAGAATTAGCTCATTTAATTTAGGGGTCAAAAGAATTTGGAGGATGAATAGAATCAGCCTGTATCACTTGGTCCTGGGCCTGTTTGGCAGCAAGACACAGAGCCTGTACCAACTGATGGAGTCCAGAACTCAGGCTTGTTATAGGTCTTGGGGGCCCCTAACTTGGAGACTGTGGGAGGGGAAACGAGAGATGATGGGATATCCATTGCACAATGAGTGATATAAAGAGTGGATTCTGAACAATCTGGTCAATAGAATTCTTGGAAGAAGTGAGTCACCAACCAGTAAATGAGTTCTGAATGCTTGTTGAGCAATGAGTCTCTCAGGGTTATAATCAGATGTCTTATTATATTTCCTCCAATTTGATGGCCTTAGAAAGAAGGGTCATCTGGAAGTATAGAGAGGCCCTCTGCTATTCAAAGTCCTTTCTCAAAGAGTACTGAAAAACAGGACTTTCATCATCCCAGGCTGGCTTGCTCCTTAAAACAGGCTGTCTCTTCATATAATTATTTCCTTAGGTCCTTGGGGCCATTATTTTATGTTGTTCTACCATGTCATCACTTCCTTTTTTTTTTTTTTTCTTTGAGCCAGGGTCTTTCTCTTGTTGCCCAGGCTGGAGTGTAGTGGGTGTGATCATGTCTCACTGCAGTCTCAAACTCCTGGGTTCTAGTGATCTTCCTGCCTCAGCCTCCCAATTGGCTAAGATGACAGTCATTCACCACCATGCCTGGGTGATTTTTTTTAAAAACCTTCCTGTAGAGACAGAGTCCTGCTAAGTTGCCCAGGCTGGTCTTGAACTCCTGGCCTCAAGCACTCCTCCCATTTCAGCCTCTCAAAGTGCTGGGATTACAGATAGGAACCACCATGCCTGGCCTCCCTGTCTTGTTTTTAAAATAAACTCTGTAGTACCTAGAGAGTGTTTTCTTTCTTTATCTTAGAATGTTAATAAACCAAGCAGCTCAAAAAACAATCTGTTTCATTAAAGCAAAATGATAACACTAATCATAATCATAATTCTAATAATAAAAATCTGGAAAATGGAGCCCCTGCCGATTGCCAGTTATCAACTATATTTTATTTTATTATTTTATCTTTCTCACCACCATATTTTAAATGCTGAGATATTTTTAAGTATCAGAGGCTTGGAAACTTTTTGTACCAAGCTACCCCCTCGAAATATGTATGGAGGACATAACAGGTGTTCCAACATGAAGGATGGATTAAATAGATTGTAATACATTGAATCCAGGAAATAATGCCTAGTTCTGAACCCCGCGAAACAACATGAAGTGCTGTTTATGGTATCAGTGGTAAGTCCAGGTTACAAAGTGTGGAGTCCCACAGTGCTTAACCACTATGTAAAAGAGTAATGAGAAAAGACTAAAAAGGAAGGCAGAAAAAGTCTAAACATGTTTTCATTCTTTCACTCATTCCATCATTCATATAGCAAATACTGGATGACATTTTCGGGCTATTGAAAATGTGGGTGGCTTTATGTGTGTTCTATTACCCAAACTTTTAAATGTGGGTATAGTACTTCTATTTAAAAAAAAAAACCAAGGAAGACTTCTTGTAAAAGCAAAATCATTCTTGTAAAGTGATTTACAAGATGCGCAGTCAGGACAGATGGCTGAATAGAATACCAAACTCCATTACAAATTCCATTCTTAGCTCTGTTATCAAATTCTGATATAAAACCAACTACGGCATAATCATGGTAATAAGCAACATTTGTACACCATTTAAAAATTTTCCAAGGGCATTTTCATGAGCAGTCTTATTTAATCCTCACAACAACGTGGTGAGATTTAAGAATTGTTGGACCGGGTGAGACCTATGGTTGTTTCTGCTTCGTGGCTTGTTTATCCTTATCTGCTTGGCATTTTCCTACAGCAGAGCTTAAAAATACTTTGCACATTTAGATATTTAACTATAAATCCCTTTCAGATGATTTATAAACTCTTTAAATATGCCTAGTGTCAGCAATGATTCTTGGGAAATCTTTCTTTAAGAGACGCAGTAAATTTCCCTCTTCTTGTTATTTTCCTCCCCCTCCTCTCCCCTTCCCTTCCCTCTCTTATGTCTGGTTGCTGATCCACAATGAAAGAGCCTGTTTTTCCACATTTGTTAGTGTTGAGTTTCCTTACTCCTTAGTTCAGCCAGGTCCAAGTTCTTGTCCCACACAAAGAATAAGGTATGTAGACACCAGAGAGTGAGTAAGGCAGAGTAGGATTTATTAAGTGACAGTAAAGCTCTCAACAGCGAGAGGGGCCTCAAAGTGGGTTGCCAGAAATGGGGCTAAGTTCTGGGTCTTTTATGTGGCAGAAGCAAAGACGTTTTCTGTGGATTCTGCCTTAATGAGAGGAATAAAGTTCCCTCCTGGGAATGTTGTACCTGCACATGGTTGGGGTTGGCCATAGTTACTCCATCTTGGTTATTACCCATGAATGCCTAAGCCAAACCCCTGGGAGGTGGGCACTAAAACCACAAGGCTCATGTTTGTTAATGATGTTATGATGAGCTGGGTTAAGGACATTTAGGTTGATTTTATTGCACCTGTGCCTAAGTTGGGACAGTCCCTTCTGAGCAAACACCCTGGCATAACAGGTTCTTAACTCCATTTCACCCCACTAGCTACCTGAGAGGGGTGGTGCAGGTGTGGTCCCATGGGTGTTTTTTTTTTTTCTCCCAAGACCCTCCCTGTCTGTCTTCCTACCCGGCTTCTAACTGCTTCCTCTCTCACTGTAAGTTCCTTCATACCCGGCGGTAGCACAGGGATAGGAATGTTCGTGTGACCAGTGACCAGTCATCAATAAAAGCCCCCAGAAGCCTCATCCAGGCTTCTGGAAACCTGGGTCTCTCTCTGAGGGAAATTCCCTTTTCAAGTGTGATTTCATTCAACTGAGTTCCTCGGCTTCCTTGTGACTTGTTCATGCCGATTTGAACAACTTCACTTTAAAAAATTCTCTTAATTTCATAAGTAAAGTGTAACTATATTATCTTCTGTGGAAAAAAAGCCAACGCAGAATATTAGACAGTGCTAAAATTCCCACTGATCTCCCATACCCAATTCCAGTTCCCACTCCACCCCAAAGATGACTACTGTTAACAATTTATGGTATAATGTATCAGACCACCTCCTACATGCTTGCAAATACATGACTGCAGAAAATGCACAACACACAATATTATTATTTTGAGTGTGTGTACTTAAGAAAATTATAACATACTAGCCATGTAATTTGACATATTCCCCTGCAGCACGATATATTCCCCCCCCACCACTTCTCAATAACATACCTTGGAAGTGTTTACATATTAATGCATTTTTCATGATCGTATAATATTCCATAGATGACTACACCAGAGTTTGTTTAGTCAGTCCACTAGTACTGAATTTGGTTCCCCGATTTTTGCCATGGTGGACACACTGTAGTGAACTTCTCATTAGACACCTTCTTTTGTACTTGAGTGAGTGTTTCCTCTAGTATATTCTGAGAAGAATAATTGCTGTATTACAGTAAATGTGTGTCACAGTTTTTAAAAGATAATGCCAAGGTGCTTCTCAAAGCAGTCAGTACAATTTCTACTCCTGCTATGTCCCCACCAACTTTTGTTATCAACAACTTGATTTTTCTGTTCTGCAAAATTTATTCAATCCGTGATACCGCTGAGGTTGATTTTGGGACTGTAAAGAAATGAGATCATATACCCTGGCACTCTACTTGCCTACTGCCCATTTTCCGAAACTCAGTTTCTCCATGTTGCCATAATGCCCTTGTGTAACAGGCCCCCATTCCACCTTAACTCAGAGACAGGCTTCCACCTTCTGACCAAAATGAACCTAGCATATTGATTATTCACTGAATTCATTTGTTATTTCACAAGTATTACATGAATGATAGATTCCCTTTTTCCCTAGCACACATTCAAAATGAAGTTATCATTCTGTCCTACCCATGGTCTTATTGCCAGATCCCGATTCGTAGTCACTCCCAAAGGAAATCCAGGCAGTCTTTGCTTAGTACCATGAAGGAGCTTAAACAGCATGTTCTGCTGCCAGCCACTCTTTCTGCTGTTCAAGAAACTCTCATTTCTTGTGCATCGATTTTGAAGCTGATGGTATAGACAACCTGTCAAGAGAGTTTGCAACATCCAGATGTTTCATCCTCTTCCAATTACAGGAGTCTTTTGATTATAAAATTACAGTGCAGATGTTGAGGGACACGAGATGAACACCTGTCATGTAGATTGGCCATATTGCAGTGTGTTGAGGTCATATTTCCTGGTGGGTAATAACAGATTGATAGTGCATTCGCACCACACTGCTGCTTTGTGAGAGATCTGTCTTGGCAAAGTCTCAGAGAAATCAAGGGGGAGTTGAAAGGGCTGATGCAAGGAAGAAGGATTAGTTATGTTCTTGTGTGCTTTGGGCAACCAGAATAATCCATTGTCCTCTCTGCTAGCTAAGCTATCATCCAACAGCATTCTTTCACTCCACAGAGTTCACTGAGCCCTCAGCAGTGCGTCAGGGAGTTTGTGAATGCCATGGATGCAAAGACAAGGGGGAAAAAGGACCCTGTAGCTGCTCTCAGGAAGCAGACAATTTAGTGGCAGACATGGATAGGAATAACATTTTATGCACACATGTGAAATTGCAACTGTAATAAGTGAATTGTAACAGAAGTGCATGGTGCTAAGAGCAACGTGATAGAGGCAATTTACTTAACCAAACAGATCAGGAACGGCTTCTAGGAGGAAGTTACAGTGAAAGTGAGAGGTAAGTAGGCAAAGAATTAGTGAAAAAAAAACGCTTCTAGCAGCAAGGCGGGCAGATACAAAAGTCCTGTGGCAAAAAGGTAGTGCAGATTCAAGGAACTGAAGTCCAGTGTGATTGGAGCACCATGCAAGGGAAAGCATAACACTCAATGTGGTTGGGGAGCTGAGCAGGGTCCAGACAAAGGGCCTTGGATTATGCAAAGGGTTTGGGACTTTGTCCTCAGAACAGGGGAATACATTAGAAAGGTGTTAAGCAAATGTGTGTGTGTGTGTGTGTGTGTGCGCGCGCAGCGATGGGGAGCAGAGGTAGTGACTCCATTTATATTTTGAAAAGATAGCTCTGATCGCAATGTAGAAAATCAAAGGCATATCATTTCATCGTTCTCCATAAAAGCATTTGATGACTCTCCATTGCTATCAGGATGAAATTAAAAATCTTAAACATTGTTTTTAGGACATGTCCCAGTGTGGCCAGTGTTAACTTTAAATCCTCATCTCAGAAATGCCCCCTTATCCATGTCATGCTCAGCAGTTCCAATAACTTGTTGTATTAATCAGCAATTGCTGTCCTAATGCCGTGTAACAACTCCCTCTGAAAACTCCAAATCTCAGTGGCCCACAACAAGCATTCATTTTTTTCCTTCATGAGTCTGTGAGTTGGCTCAGGCAGTGCTGCCTCAGACTGTGGGATGAGTTCACGTCTCATTTACTTGTTTCTTATTCTGGATTCTATGCAGCCACCCAGCACCAAATCTATGCTTTGTTTTTTGTAATGCAAAATCACAAGTATGAGCAGCCAAGTCAAACCACAAAAGCCCATTTGTAGTCTTTGCTTATGTCACCTTTGTTTGCATTTCACTGGCTAAAGCAAGCCCAGTGTCAGTGCAGTGAGAAGTACAGCTTTTCGGAAAGAGAAAGGAAGGATGGAAGAATTTTGAATTAATAATGAAACTGATCACACTTGCGCTGACTTAAATCATAGTATATATGGGTGGTCAAGTGTAATGTTTTGGAGTGAAGGCTTTTTGGCAACGCTTTGTGGCCTTGAGTCCTGGCTTTAAAACTTCCCAGCTGTGCAAGTCTCAGCAAATAATTAATCTCCTGGTACACCAATTTCATCATCTGTGCAAGGAAAAAATATAATACCAGTGCCTAGCTACATCAGGAGGATTAACTTGGTTAAATGCTTCAAGAAGTGCCTGAAATATAGTAAGTGCTTAGTAAATATTAGATATCACTAATATACGTTTGTATCTTCTTCTTTAAACTCAGACATGTTTTGAAATTTAGAACTATTCCTACTTTAGAAAGGCAATGAGGTACATACACCATATAATACAAAACAGCTCTGAGTCTCAAGGTGTCAAACGTAGGTCTTTATCCTTCTTCAGCTTGAGATGGTGCAACAGCTGATTCTAAGGCAACAGCCCATAACCAGACTCTTGTATATTCTGCCATGAAACATGATCATTCAAAATGGGAAAATACAACATGAGCATACAAAATGTGAAAATAAAATTTATAAACATGTTTAAATCAAAGAGAAGCTCCGGTTTTGGACAAAAACTAGTTATACAATTTTCTTTTTTTGGTTTTCCAGGGCATTTTGGATGTTAGGCTTGTGGAAGAAGCTTGTCGGCTGGTGTTAACTTTGCAATGTGGTGGGGCAGTGCCTCTTCCCCTGTGTGTGCAGCACTCTTCTCTTGAAATGCCATCTGGACCCCTCTTCATGTAGAAATTCTGGTCATACATGGTCCCAACATCACTGCTTTCTTTGAACATCTCTCATTCCCCAAGCTGGAAATAATTTCTCCTGTTGCTGCATTCTCACAGTCTGTACCCCCTTGTTCTAATTACTTGTATTGATTCTTGAGTTTAGGTATGGTATAAGACTCCAGGCATTCCATAAATGTTCTTTGACTCCAATGCTAAATGCCGCTATCACCTAGTTAATTTTCTCATGCCTAATACTGATGGCTGCTATAACAGCCACCATTGTAGTACCTACTGAGCACTTATGGTGACACAACCACTCTAAGGAGCACTTACACTCATTAGCTGACCTGACCTCCATGTCTCTGTGCAGTAATGCTGTTGTTAATCTTATTTTACAGATGAGGAGACCGAAGCAAAGCAAGGCTTCATATCTTGCCAATTCATAAATTCTGGGGTCTGAGGATGATAGCATTGAACAAACAGTCATCCCAGAGACTTTGCAATGTCCAGATGATATTTATTACCCCTGCAGATGCAGAACAGCTGGGCCCCACTGCTTTTTGGAGCAGGTGCCATCTGATAATTTTTTTAAAAGTATTTTTAGTTTTTGTGAGTATATAGTAGGTGTACGTATTTATGGGATAAAGGGGATGTTTTGATAGAGGCATGAAATGTGTTTATTACACATTGTGGAGAATGGATTCTCCAACCCCTCAAGCATTTATCTTTTGAGTTACAAACAATCCAATTACACTCTTTAAGTTATTTTAAGATGTAGAATTAATTTATCATTGGCTACAGTCATCCTATAGTGCTATCAAATACTAGGTCTTATTCATTCTTTCTATTTTTTGGTACCCATTAACCATCCTCACCTTTCCCCCACCATAGCCCTACTGTTGCCCTTCCCAGCCTCTGGTAACCATCCTTCTACTCTCTATGTCCATGACTCCATGTGATGTTTTTGAGTGAACAGATGAGTGTTCTTTTCCATGGGGACCTTTCTTTTATGGTCTCTGTGTGTCAGAGGAAACCAGAGCTGGACAGAGGTTACAGTGGTGAAGGCAGATTTGATTTAGGAACTATTGCAATAGGGGAAGAGAGACTTCAGGGGAGAATTGTGCTCTATTATGGCTACAACAGAGACAAGTAGGGATTTATGGCCAAGGAGAAAGGTGAGAGGTCAATGAATGAAAAATTACTAACAAGAAATACCATGAATAAGGGAGATTCTGTCTAAATGGACTCAGGAGGATTCTTGTTGAAGGTGGGGCAGGGTGATTGGGTATCAAAGATGGGGGATAAGGAATTTGATCACATATCGAGGGTGGAGGATTTTCACTAAACTGACCAAACAGGATTCTTGCTAAAACTAGATTAAATGGGCAAAGACAGAGCCCAAAGGCAAGCCTACTTGAACAGGGAGCTCAGAGGATGCTGGCTGAAGTTTGGTCAAGGAGAGAATCTTGTCCCTTGGGGACAGTCATCAGGGTCTCCTTGAGTAGCCCCATTGCGCCCAAATACCTCCTAGTGCACACTGCTTGCAGAAAGACAGTTCAGATTAATAATTCTTCACAAGTTCACAAATTACCTGTGTTTTACCAACTTGTGACACCTATTGCCTGACCCAAATTCTGATCCCTTAGAGAATGACAGCTTTGGCACCAGTGAGGACAGTAGGCTGGAGGTAAAAGAGATGGAGGCTATCAAGGGACTCATCAATACCCAGTTAGATGAGCCATCTGCTCCCTGGCCTTGAGTGATCCTTTGGCCTCGGTCTTCATCTGCCTTCTTTGCCAGAGCTTACTCTCTTCAGCACACTCAGAGACATCACATAGCTCCATGTTAACGCTTGTGAATGAACAAAGACTGGACCTTAGTTATTTTTGTGCTTCCCCTCCCCAGAATTGTTAGTGGGCCTGGCTAATAGGGTGTACTCAGGCAACGTTATTTGTTTAAACAAATAATTCATTAATTGGATGGATGGATAGATTTTTGGCTGTATGGATGGTCAGTTGGATGAATGAATAAATAAATGAATGAATGGTGACTGTCAGACTTCTTGTTTGATGCCATATAGATCCAATTATTCCTTGTCTGAAATGTTAATTTTCAACCAGTTCTGTTGAGTCATTTCAAACACCTGAGATAGTAGCTGTTGCACCAACTTAAGCTGAAGAAGGATAAAGATCTAGGTTTGACACCTGAAGACTGCATTCTTGAGCCCAGTAGGTGGAAGACCATTGACTTTGGAGTCCCACAGAGTTGCACAGCATGTTGCATTGATCAGCTGAGCTTGAGTTCCTTCATCTGCAACGTAAATGCAATAAGCCCCATCTCCTGGAGTTGTCATGATGATTAAGTCAAATAACATATGTGACGCCCCTTGACCAAGGCTCAGCATGGGATGGGCACACCAGGATGCCAGCTTTGATCACTCTTCCTATTATTATTGAAAACATAGCCTGTGGATCAACTCCTCCTTCCACACCCCACTGGGCACTCCTTGTCCTAAGCAGCATGTAGATTCCCAGCTGTTTTTGTAGGAAGCAGGGATTATATCGGGGGCATCCCACTGGGTCTTGAAATTAATCTCTCCTTCTGTAAACACTGACCTCCACCTGCTGCTAGGGCACAGGACTCCCAGCATCATTTGATGCTGGGTAGAACTGGAAGCTGAGAGGAGATTTAGATCAGAGGCTGCAGTCAGCAGCAGGTATTCCTAGATGAGGCCCAAAGCAATGACTATGCAACAGGCCAGCCCACAGCCACTGCCAGTTTTTCCAGAGGGAAGCCGACCTTGGTTTGGTGTCTCTGCTCATCCTCTGCAGAATGCACAGTGTATAGAAACTGGAGTTAGGCAACCTTGGGTGTGAGTTCCTTCTACAACCGCATTGATATTGGGCACATCACTTAACCTCTCTGAATTTTGGTTTCCTTTCATATGAAATGGAGATAATAATACATTCTTAAATGTGTCTTGATGAAGAAACAAGATCATAAAACACTAACATATTATACTAATTGCAGGAACTGTCACCTGGTACTATATACCAAATGGCAATTTAAAGAACGTCCGACCTACTGAGCAAAACTCATGCATTCTATCTGTATCCCACTTTCCTTTCTACTCTCTTTGTTGCAAACATCAGTGCATCAGTCCTTGGGGTTGAGGTGCACCAGCTCCAAACTGTACTCCAATTCTCTAACTTCTTGCTACTTTATAACAAACAAAATTCACTGCCATATCCTTTAGCACCTTTTTAAGTGGGAAAGAAAACCAGGGCTCCTGAGCACTGGTTTTCCCAGGTACTTTTCTAGACCCTAGTCCAAGGGTTAGCAAACTATAGCCTGTGAGTCACATTTAGCCTGCCATCTGACTTTGTACAGTCCACGAGCTAAGAATGATTTTTACATTCTGAATGGTTGAAAACCACCTTGGCACATATTTACCTACGTAACAAACCTGCATATCCTGCACATGTAATCCAGAACTCAAAAGAAGAATTAAATAAAAAAGAAAAAGAAAAAAAACAATATTTTGTGGTACATGAAAGTCACATGAAATTTAGACTTCATTGTCCATAAATGAAATATTATTAGAATATATTCATGCCCAATTGTTTATGTATTGTCTATGGCTGCATTTGAGCCGCAATGACAGAGCTGAGTAGTTGTAGTAGAGACAGCTTGGGTCATAAAGCTGGAAAGATTTATTGTCTAATCCTTTACAAAAAGTCTTCCAGGCTCTGTTCAAGGGCAAGCTTTTCTATGGGTCATTCAGTGTAAGTAATGGTCCTTCCCATGGGTTGCAACAGTCTGGGGCCTCACAACAGTGACTGTTCAGTTGGCTCCCTCCAGGAAAGAAATGGACTGATCTACGGAGCTGTGCAGTCTCTGACCTTGAACATTTTTAGATGATGGCCCCATGGCCACAGGCCAGCAACTCCATCAAGGAGTTTCTAGCATCTGATTGAACAAGATGGTCTGTTAAATCCTGGTGTCATTCTTAGTCTCAGTTTCTTCATTTGTAAGAAGAAAATTATAATGGCACTTACCTCGAGGGTTATTGTGAGTCTTGAATGGCTTAAGCATCACAGGCACTCAGCACAGGGCCTGGGACATAAACAGGAATTTAAAATATGCATTGTTGGCCGAGCACAGTGGCTCACGCCTGTAATCCCAGCACTTTGGGAGGCCAGGGTGGGTGGATCACAAGGTCAGGAGTTCAAGACCTGCCTGGCAAACATGGTGAAACCCTGTCTCTACTAAAAATCCAAAAATTAGTGGGGCGTGGTGGCAGGCGCCTGTAGTCACAGCTACTCGGGAGGCTGAGGCAGGAGAATCGCTTGAACACGGGAGGTAAAGGTTGTAATGAGTCTAGGTCATGCCACTGCACTCCAGCCTGGGTGACAGAGCAAGACTCTGTTTAAAAAAAAAAATAGATAGATAGATAGATAGATGCATTATTATTAATATTGTTGTTACTATAATATTAAGTCTATCTCCTACCTGCTGTGTGAGCAAGGGTGAGTTATCCCATCCACCAAAGTCTTAGTTTCTTCATCTTAAAAATGGTGCCAGTCATGAAACCTACCTCATACAGGGCTTGGGAATTTTAAATGTCTTCAGAGATAGCACATTTCTGCATGCAGTAAGCATTCAGTGGATGTTTCTTTAAACCTCCCCACTTCCCTGCGACACTGAAATTCTATGAGTTTGCAATGTCCTTGGAGCTTCCCAGTGTGGCTTTCACCTCTGGACCCCTCATTTGTCACAAGCCATGTGCCATCCTACATCTTTCCAATACATCTGTCATGCCTCTGTGTGAATCATCTAGACCTTTTGAGGGCGGGATTTCTGTATAGCCCTTCTTATTTATCTAAAATTAAGGTGAAGTAGCAGCCAGCTCGAGTGACTTTAACATACAAATTGCAACCTGGCATGGTTTGAGGTAGCTGAGCCCTGGCTTGTCTCCCAGGATAGGAGAGACTCAGTAAGTTATACTTAGCTTGTATGGAGGAGCAGGTGGGGAGGCAGGCACCAAGGTGTGATGGCTTCAGGGGCTGCCAGGGAAGATCTTTGTGAAAAGTTATTTATGGTTCATCAGGAACCCAAACAACTGCTCATGAGTCCTCAGCCTACTCCACAAAGCTTTGCTTTGCCTATTCTTTGAACACTGACAAGCTAGCTTATTATAGCCATTATCCCCTTCTTCCTTAGTACTAGAAAGTCTGACCTCACAGGACAGGTGACCACTCAGAATAAGAACTACATCTTCCAGCATCCTTTGCTACCCAATGAGGCCATATAAGTTCTGCCCAATAGGGTGTAAGCAAAGTTATCCTGGGAAACTCCCTAGAAATGTTCTTTAAAGGGAAGGGACCCAGCCTTTTCATTGCTATCTTCTTCTTCCTCCTGGGTGGAATGTGGATGGGATGGGTGGAGCATAAGTGGCTACTTAGACCATGTCATAGATTAGATTGAATTCCCTCTGAAGAGCAGACTCTGAGTCAGAGCTTTGAGAGCAAATGATTTATTTGCTAAGTGGTTCCAGTAAGCCCTGGTACAGTCAGGGGTGAGAAAGTGAGGCAGGAAGGGAAGGATGCCAATACTGGGTGTGTTCATGAACAAATTATGTGGATCCATCCTTCTGGGGAACTCTGGCAAACTGGGGAGCACATACTTCAGAGTTGTCCAACTTGAAAAGTGAGGCAGCCGGGGTATTTATACACCCAGTTTTGTCTACCATTGGTTGAGGGGTGCTCCTGGGGGTGCTACCTCCCTGGCACTGCCAGTTTGCTTTTTGTGGACCGAACACCCAGCTGGAACAGAGAAAGGGGAAGAGTCTCAGGTGATGCAATAAGGAGCTGTCTGAATGTTTCGAAATGGTGAACTACTTAGGGGATCTGGGAGAACTGGCAGCAATTGCTACAGACTAAGAGATTGAGCATTCAGAGAAAAATGAAAGAAGGCGCTTTGCCCTTTGCTGACTGTGAGACCATCACCCCAGGCTTGGATGACTTATCTTTAGACTTTGTGTCAAAGAAAAAATAATCTATCTTTTTTAAAGCCACTGTGGGTTTACTGTCACTCAAAGTCAAACCTAATCCCAAATGATGCATCACATAGTAATAATGGTAGTAAAGACAACTAGCTTGAATCTGCTTACCTGTTTATTATTCCTCTCTTTCTACCCCCACCAAAGGTAAGCTTTACAAGAGAAGAGAAAGACCCGTTTCTGGCTGCTCTATCACACTACCCACTCCTTAGTAGGGTGTCTGATACATGGAAACCACTCAGAAAATATTTATTGAATAAATGAATAAATAAACAACAAAAAGACAAAACATAAAAGAAAAAAAGCCAAGATTTGAACCTTAATCTGTCTGATTCCAGTTTCTCAACTCTTAATCACTATGTTATGGTGAAAATTTAGAAACCTTATTTTATAATTGGTTGAAAGAACCCAGTGAGAGTTATTGGGATGCTTAATCCCAATCCGAAAATCCGAAAATCCGAAATCCAAAATGCTTCAAACTCTGAAACTTTTTGAACACCAAGATGACTCTCAAGGGGAATGCTCATTGGAGCATTTTGGAGTTCAGATTTTTGGATTTGGGGTGCTTAACTGGTAAGTATAATGGAAGTATTCCAAAATCCGCCCCCCCCAAAAAAACACTATAAATCTGAAATACTTCTTGTCCCACTCATATCAGATAAGAGATTCTCAACCTGTCTAGTGCCAGAAAGCTTGAGTCTTGGCAAAGACAGAAGCCTGGGATGAGAGGGACCGATGAATATGCTCATGAAATAATTTTTATAAAAAGTCAACATGAAGAGCTGAGTTAGAGGCTTGAAACAAAGGCCAGTGGCAGCTTTTCAGTACCGAGAAGCTCTGTAAAGACCAGTGCTAAGCAAGAAAATGGGTGGTCCCATGCAGGGTGTTGGTGCCTAGCAACACCAACAAGATATCCGGGAACAAGGTATTTCCGTAAACTCTGTCACAGCCCTCCCTTGTCACTCCAAACTCCTCTTGACTTGCTAAAACTGTGACCTGCCTAGAAAGCCTTATAGGTACCCTGGGCCTCTGGAATTGTTGAAAGAGAGGCTAGTTGGCAATGGGTCAGGGATGCTGTAGAGAGTTATGGCACTAGGCTAGGGGACAGGACAAGACAGCCTCTGCAGAATGTCCTAAAGGTGCAATAAACCTCATCAGTTGCTTTATAGCCTTCAGAATGAGTTTCTAATCCACAATTGGCAAGCATCTTTTTTTTTTTTTTTCTTAGTGCAAGTTTTCATTCCTGACAGTTGGTCTCCAGGAAACCCATAAAAGTCTAGAGTTTTAAGCAATTGCCTTTACTGCTAACACTTCCAGTGAATTTCCCAGTAGGAAACTTTATGATAGTTCTGCAAATATAGGAGTATGCAAATTATAGGGATCTGTGGACATCATGCTAACCCCCATACTCTGAGAGCTTGACCACAAGTTGCTCAGTGGCATCTATGTTCCCAGGGCACTTCAAATAATATAATATAAGTCATGTATTCATTCAACAAGCACTTATAGGAGTGGTTAGTGTGTTTTAGGCACTAGATGGTGGAAAATGATACCAATGTAAGGCATGGTCCTGTAGCTTGCAGTGTTTTGGGAAAAATACATTCAGTTATATTACAAGTATTACAAGGTGATGTGTACTTTTTTTTAAAGAAGGAGTCTTGCTCTGTAGCCCAGGCTGGAATGCAATGGCACAATCTTGGCTCACTGCAACCTCCACCTGCTGGGTTCAAGCAATTCTCCTGCCTCAGCCTCCCAAGTAGCTGGGATTACAGGTACTCACCACCATGCCCAGCTAATTTTTCTTGTATTTTAGTAGCGATGGAGTTTCACTATGTAGGTCAAACTGGTCTCGAACTCCTGATCTCAAATGATCTGCCCACCTCGGCCTCCCCAAGTGGTGGGATTACAGGCGTGAGCCATTATGCCTGGCCAATGTGTGCTTCTTAAAGGTATGCAGAGAAAGGAGTGACTAAGTTCACCTGAAATGTAGAGAAGTATCTTCTCGTCTCAGGCTTCAACAACACAAAACATTGTTCGCCATTTTTCTCAAATGCCTCCATGCTTTTTCGTTCATATTGGTCCCTCACCTTAGACACCGTCTCTTCACTGCTGTCTTGGTAAAGTCTTATTCATACTTTAAGGCTATAGCAGCCCATGTTGGTAACCTACCCAGAAGTTGTTCTTGTTTGCTGTATGTTTATAGAATCTTTTTTAGGAAACATGACAAGGATGCCCCTTTTTACCACTTCTGTTCAACCTAGTACTGAAAGTCCTAGGCAGAGCAACTAGGTAAGAGAAAGAAATAAAGGGCATCCAAATTGGAAAAGAGCAAATCAAACTACTCCTATTTCCAATGATATGATCTTATACCTAGAATACTTGAAAGACTCCTCCAAAAGAGGTGTAGATTTGATAAATGAGTTCAGTGAAGTCTCAGGTTACAAATCATATCTTATGCTTTTATATGGCTGCAGTTGGGCAATAAATTTTCAGCTGAGGAAAAAGAAAAAAGGAAGGAAAGCCTGGTGTAAAAGCATGGGTTTTGTGTTGAGTCTGGGTGGATCTGGAGACAAGGAGGCTACTGCAATATTTCAGTTGAGAGACGATCAGAGCCCAAAGAAAGTGGTGAAGGTGTGAAGAGGTTGGAGAATGATGACGCAAATGCTCTGTGGTCAGAGCTGGTCAAGGTTGCTCACTGATGGCTTTTCCAAAGGCCCTCTGGTTCTTCCTTTAGAAAAAACCTCCCCAATATCTCAGCTTCACAGCACAGCACCAGGTTGAACCTCTTCTCCTGCCTCTTCTCTGGTAAAAACCCAGAAAGGAATATAGTTGTATATGATTCAAAGCAGTGAGCACATTACTGCAGGGATTTGTTTAATTAAATTTTATCTGTAGCAACATAGCCTATGAAAGATCAGTGAACCTTCACAGTTCTCTCTTCTTCTTTTTTTTTTTTTTTTGAGACGGAGTTTCACTCTTGTCACTCAGGCTGGAGTGCAATGGCACGATCTCGGCTCACTGCAACCTCCACCTCCTGGGTTCAAGCGATTCTCCTGCCTCAGCCTCCCGAGTAGCTGGGATTATACGCACAAGCCACCACACCCAGCTAATTTTTTGTATCTTTAGTAGAGACAAGGTTTCACCATGTTGGCCAGGCTGGTCTCAAACTCCTGACCTCAGATGAGCTGCCCGCCTTGACTTCCCAAAGTGGTGGCATTACAGGCATGAGCCACCGTGCCTGGACCTTTATAGCTTTCTTAATGAATGCACCTTAAATCACAAAATATCTGCC
>CAUYLG010047408.1:0-72523 GCA_963573385.1 Cacajao melanocephalus | reverse complement strand
CCATTCAAAATTGGGCAAAAGATATGAACAGACACTTTTCAAAAGAGGACATTTATGAGGCCAACAAACATCATCACTGGTCATTAGAGAAATGCAAATCAAAACCACATTGAGATACCATCTCACGCCAGTTAGAATGGTGATCATCAAAAAATCTGGAGACAAAAGATGCTGGAGAGGATTTAGAGAAATAGGAACACTTTCACAGTGTTGGTAGGAGTGTAAATTAGTTCAACCACTGTGGAGGACAGTGTAGTGATTCCTCAAAGATCTAGAAATAGAAATTCCATTTGACCCAGCAATCCCATTACTGAGTATATACCCAAAGGATTAGAAATCATTCTATTAAAAAGACACATGCATACATATGTTCATTGTGGCACTGTTTACAATAGCAAAGACCTCGAAACAAACCAAATGCCCATCAATGATAGACTGGACAAAGAAAATGTGGCACATATACACCATGGAATACTATGCAGCCATAAAAAGGGATGAGTTCGTGTCCTTTGTACAGACATGGATGAATCTGGAAACCATCATTCTCAGCAAACTGACACAAGAACAGAAAACCAAACACTGCATGTTCTCACTCATAGGTGGATGTTGAACAATTAGAACACATGGGCACAGTGAGGGGAACGTCACACATTGGGGTCTGTTGGGGAATGGGGTGCTAGGGAGGGACAGCGGGGTGGGGAGGTTGGGGAGGGATAATGTTGAGAGAAATTCCTGATGTAGGTGATGGCGGGGGGATGGAGACAGCAAACCGTTATGGCATGTGTGTACCTGTGCAACTATCCTGCAAGATCAGCACATGTACTCCAAAACTTAAAGTACAATAAAAAAAAGTGGGAGGAGAGAGAGGAGCCCTGATTGTAGCATTTGCAGACTTCTGCAGTGTAAACACTCCTATCAAGATAGTAACATGGTGTCAACCTGCTCCCTAAATTCCTGAACATTTAACACTTCTTGGCTCATAAAAGTGGGTGCAAGCTGGCTCCACCACACCACTGGCCCATTTCCTCGTCCCACCAAGATCAGTAGACCCTACCTCATACCTAAAATAAACCCAAGAAGCAAAGTCCTTCATTATTTTCAGTGTCCTTCTTATCCACAGATATCTAAGAGACTATCTGTTCCCACCGCCAGGCCTTTGCCTCTAGCCTCTTCATCTGGAATAAACCATGCTGAGTCTGCTCTTGCATAAACAGCCCTCTTTGAATGCTCTTAGGCTGGGTCCCACCAACCCTTCTGTACTCTGATTTTCTACAGCACTTCTCTGTTACTGTCCTGTCTTTGATTCTAGAGGGTAGGGCTCCGTGAGAGCAGGGCATCTGCCCACAGGACTAAGCATAGCACCAAGTCTGACCTGGATGGAGCTGAATAAACGAAATCTTTTGAGTTGACTGGCCAGGCTGACTTCTGTCCAGTCTGCCACAGCGAGCCAGGCTCCTCCTGCGGTGAACTAGGATCGGCAAGGGACTGAAGCCGATCTGTAGCGTGAAGATTTCACAGGGCACTCACTACTGCACACATCAAGCTTCCACAAAAAGAAGGGAGGGAACTAATACGTGTTGGGCATACAATTTCTGTAAGCCCCAGCACCCAGAACTTAGTTCCTAATACCATTCTCCAATAAAATGAACCAATGCTCCTTGGAGAAACGGCTGATTCTAGTACTGCGACAGGAAATATCCAAGATGAGCATGGAGTGTCTTGTAGTGTCAGAAAGTGAGAAAATGCTAAACAGATAAATCAATACCACACAGTGATGGGGGCATATAAAAGGTGCACAAGAGACAATATTCCTAATATTCCTCAAAGAGCTGCCAATGGCTAAAACTAAAACAAGAGCAACAAAGTAAACAACGGAGTACTGGATTACAACCTAAAGTATAAAAGAAACACCCATGAGTTCATACTGATATAAATAAATTGTAAAAGGGGAAGAAAGCACACATTTCCTGTGCAGAAGAATTGTAAATAATTCATGCAGATGTTCTGCCTTTGCAGAGGTGGAGCATAACTGCCCACTCCTTAAGTGTGGGCTGTGCACAGTGACTGCCTTCCAACGAGTAGTACAGTATAAAAATGGTGTGTATGTGAGTGCATGAGTGTGTGTGTGTGTGTACAAAGAGTAAAGTTGACAAACTCTGACACACACGACCTCGGCTCAGGTGATCAAGATCAACAGCAACCGTGATAGTCACATACGATGTGATGAAAGTGGCAATCTGCCAATTTTGAGGAGCGTAGACTAATCATTTTGTGGACCGTCCCTCAATTTGGGTTTTTCTGGCCAGGTGTGGTGGCTCATGCCTGTAATCCCAGCACGTAGGGAGGCCAAAGAGGGTGGATCATTTGAGCCCAGGAGTTTGACACCAGTTTGGCAAAACCCTGCCTCTACCAAAAAAACTCCAAGAACCAAAAACAAAATTAGCTGAACGTGGTGGTGCACGCCTGTAGTCCCAGCTACTCAGGAGGCTGAGATGGGACTACAGGTGTGCGCCACCATGTTCAGCTAGTGGGAGGCTGCAGTGAGCTGAGATTATACTACTGCACTCCAGCCTGGGCGACAGAGTGAGACCCTGTCTCAATAATAATAAAATAAAATGTACCTAAAAGCAAGAATTAAAGCCAATATTTTATTTTGATTGAATAATGATAACACATTAACTAGCCTTGAAAGGCATCAGGCAAAATATGATGGACTGCAGGATAGACAGATGGCTTGATACCTGACAGAGCAAATATAGCAAAATATTACTTGCAAAATGTAGGTGGCAAGTCTATGGGCGTTCACTGTACAATAATAATAATAATTCTTCCTTTTTTTTTTTTTGATGGAGTCTCACTCTGTCGTCTAGGCTGGAGTGCAGTGGCACAATCTCGGCTCACTGAAACCTCCTCCTCCTGGGCTCAAGCGATTCTCCTGCCTCAGCCTCCCGAGTAGCTGGGACTACAGGTGCCTGCCATCACGCCTGGCTAATTTTTGTATTTTTAGTAGAGATGGGGTTCCACCATATTGGCCAGGCTGGTCTTGAACACCTGACCTTGTGATCTGCCTGCCTTGGTCTCCCAAAGTGCTGGGATTACAGGCGTGAGCCAACGTGCCCAGCCACTGCACAATTCTTACAATTTCTTTGTGTGTTTGCAATTTTTCATAATAAAATGTTGGGGGAAAAGTCTCTCATGAACAACTGTGCCCAGTCATAGGAGAGTTCCCCAGGAAATATTTATTTAGCCCAAATATATGTGTATCTGATTTTGGAGCGACATCTCATTTAACAAAAAATTAAGTTCCTGATTTCTCCTTTTAACCTCATTTATACAAAACTGCCCCCCTTAGTAGTGAAAGGCAGTACTTTTGCCAATGCCTTGCAATGAGGCTATTAAATAACACACAAAAGGCCAATGTTTATTAATTAGCAAAAAGCCATACAGGATATGCGCTCTAGACTCTGCAGAGCTTTAATTCCACATGGACCCTCCAATGATTTGTGTGGCTTGGATAGATTTCAGCATTGCTACTTATCATGGTCAAAGACACATCATTATTGCTCTAGTAAATAAACATTTTTGTTAAATAGCACATTTACAACACATCTACTCCTCTTACAGTTTCCATGAACTTGGTCATTTACTCATTCTACCTTCAATGCTTACTTGACCTTAGGTAACTTGAGATCTTTTTTTTTTTTTTTTCAATGGAGGCTTTTCTTGAAATAGGAGTTAATTAAATGATTTAAGGAAAATGTGCCTCTTCTGATTTGAACATGAGATTATTATCTTTTATAAAAGTTAAAATCTATTTCAGAGCATTTTAAGCGTGCATCCACCATCCATGAATTCAGATGCTTGATCAATTAATTAGCACCAACAAATGTTAAACCTGTCTAGAGTATTTCCTTGCTATTCTGCTCAGCAAATCAATGGCCTCGCCAACCGCCACAGGATAAGAGTGTGCGTATTCTGCCAACATGATGCTACCGACAGGGTGAGTCAACTTTGCTCACCCTCCAAGAAGGGCTCTAGTGCATGAGTGGCTGCCTGTGTATCAGAAACAATGTTCTGGTCAGGTGCAGCGGCTCATGCCTGTAATCCCAGCACTTTGGGAGGCTGAAGCAGGTGGATCACTTGAGATCAAGAGTTCAAGACCGGCCTGGTCAACATGGTGAAACCCTGTCTCTACTAAAAATACAAAAAATTAGCCTGACATGGTGGCAGGTGCCTGTAATCCCTGCTAGTTGGGAGGCTGAGGCAGGAGTATCGCTTGAACCAGGGAGGCAGAGGTTGCAATAAGCTGAGATTGCACCATTGCACTCTAGTCTGGGCGACAAAAGTGAAACTTGTCTCAAAAAAAAAAAAAAAATTGATGTTTGAACTGGAATGCAACCACGATACAGGCAAAAAACAGACTTTGATTTGGGAGGTAAAAAAAAAAATGTCTTGGCCAGGTGCGGTGGCTCACGCCTGTAATCCTAACACTTTGGGAGGCCAAGGTGGGTGGATCACCTGGGGTAAGGAATTTGAGACCATCCGGCCAGCATGGTGAAACCCCATCTCTACTAAAAATACAAAAATTAGCCAGGCATGGTGGCAGGGTGCCTGTAATCCCAGCTACTTGGGAGGCTGAGGCAGGAGAATCACTTCAACCCAGGAGGCGAAGGCTGCAGTGAGCTGAGATGGCACCACTGCACTCCAGCCTGGGAGACACTCTATCTCAAAAAATAAATGTCTTACCTCTCAGGAATGAGATGCATGGACTGCAGACCAACATCTCCCAACTTGATCACGGTCAGCTTGCTGGCAACTTCTCAGATTAGTTAGTACATTTGGTGACACCCTTTGTAATAATTAAACTCCTTCCACTGGCACAAGAAATATGTCCACTGAGAACAGGAATTTCCTTTCTCTCTTTGCCCTCAAGACCTTCACCACCCAGGACAGTGAGAGGCTACAAGTGCTAAGGGCACCAGGGGCAGAGCCAATGCCCGGTTGAACGACCTTAGGCAAATCGCTGAACCTCACTGTTCTCAGATATAAAATTTGCGTAACAAAGTTGTGAGGATGAAAGGGTTAATATATTAAAAAGCACTTAGAACAGTATTATATGTTTTGCTTTTACTGACCAACATACAAAGAGCTAACTGCTATTCAATGATTCCAAAATAATAATAATTATTATTTTTTAAATTGAGACAGAGTCTCATTCTGTTGCCCAGGATGGAGTGCAATGGTACAGTCTCTGCTCACTGCAACCTATGCCTCCGAAGTTCAAGCAGTCCTCTCACCTCAGCCTCCCAAGTAGCTGGGACTACAAGGCGTGAACCATCATGACTAGCTAGTTTTTGCTTTTTTAGTAGAGATGAGGTTTCACCATGTTGTCCAGGCTGATCTCAAACTCCTGACCTCAGGTGATTGACCTGGCTTGGCCTCCCAAAGTGCTGGGATTACAGGCATGAGCCACCACCATACCCAGCCCAAAATAACTATTCTAACCTATCCCCTCCTCTCTACTTACCCCCACCATTCTTCACCTGCCTACCCACTCTAACTCTGTTCATTTAGACTTCTACCTATTCCCATGCAGAAAGGGCCAGTTCAGCAACAGCAGGGATGCCGGCCGGTATGTTTAGAAACTCTTATCCACAAGGCTAACGTGTTGATCCAGCTTAAATGTATAGCTAATGATTCATTCCACTTTTCCTTTTATAACAAGAGTTTTTTGCATGCTGATTTTATCATGACGCTTGCTTTCTCTCTTCTCTTGTATTAAACATCTTTTCATCTTCAGCTCTGTCCCACCCCACTGTTGAATTTTTTAAAAAAGAAAAAAGAAACCCAGCCAACTAGCTCAGAGGCCTATGTATTTTGCTCTGAACTTCACACTGACAATATTACACACAGTCATGGCAGTGACTGTATTATACACGGTCATGGCAGTGATGGAGAACTGGAATCTAATGAAAAGAGATAAGAGAGGAACAGAGAGATAAAGGAACCCTTGAAAATCAGCCCCAATGTCTCACCCAGATCTGGGTGGCCTCAGAGCTTATTAATATAGACTGCGCCTCTCACCAAAGGGCATGCAATTTGCTTGCTATCATTCTTTTAAAACTATTAGTCACTCTCACACCGATTTACCTTTAAACAAGGACATTCTGTAACCAGGGATCCACCTATGTGGCTTAGTCATCGGATCGGCCTCAAGGTCACCGACTGGAGTAACCTGATGAGAATTACCTCATTCACCCACTATAGAACAGTTCTATCACCGATCAATACAGGATGCCTCTGCACAACATCAACAAAGCCTTCTCAAGGGGGCACCCCGCATGCATCAGAAACAAATTACACTCTGAAAGGCAGATGACACACCGAAGGCAGAAAGATCCTTTCTGTAAAGCAAAGCCTTTGTTTAGTCTGAGAGGAGTGCCAATCCAACCTCGAAAAAAGGGGAAAAGGAGAGGAAAGAGAATCCATGCCACAGAAAGTGTGCTCGGCACTCTTCTTAACATGGTGTTTCCCTTGCCTCTCCGCTTGAACACGGGATGCATCTTTGGGGAAGAGAAAAATGGAAGTGCAAGGACAAGGCATTGCAATGCTGAGAACCAAGGAACAGAATTTCACAGTGCATTGGTGAAACCACTAATAATAAACATTACAGAGTGCTTACTCCGTGTCAGTCCCTTAATTATTTCATGACTATGAACTGATTCAGCTCTCCTAACAGCCCAGGGAAATGAGTTCTATTATTATTCCCATTGTACAGATGGGAATACTGAGGCACCAAAGGGTAGGTAAGGTACCTGAAGTCACAGCGATAAACGGCTACAGCTGGGATTCGAACCCAAGGAGTCAGGCTCTAGAGTCACTATATATTAAACTACCTGGCTAAGAACAGCAACAGCAATAATACAGAATGTTAGGTTTGTGTGTGTTTTACAGTTTACAAAATATTTGCACATGCTTTTCCCCTCTGCTTGGAATGAGTGTCTCATATATTTACTTATGACTTTCTCTCCCAACAGAGCCTTCTACTGAAGGGTGTTCAATACCGTGTTCTTGGTGTGAAGGAATGAATAACTGACTCTGATTAATTCCTGAACTGCTGTGGGAGACAGGCTGAGAACGTATGACTAAACTTGTTTTCAGATAAGGAAAATGGGGTTTGGGAAAATCAAATGACTTGTCTAAGGTCATATTGCTTTAATGCTTTGAATATGAGCTCTTCGTAACTAAACCAGTGGTTTAATTTTTTTTTTTTTTTTTTTTTTGACACAGAGTCTCACTCTGTTGCCCAGGCTGGAGAGCAGTGGCGTGATCTCGGCTCACTGCAACCTCCGCCTCCTGGGTTCAAATGATTCTCAGCCTCCCGAGTAGCTGCGACTACAGGCGCGTGCTACTATACCTGGCTAATTTTTGTATTTTTGTAGACACGGGGTCTCACTGCCTTAGCCAGGATGGTCTAGATCTCCTGACCTCGTGATCTGCCCACCTTGGCCTCCCAAAGTGTTGCGATTACAGGTGTGAGCCACCACGCCTGGCTCTAACAAAAATTTTTTTTAACCACAGGATCATTCTAAAAAATATATTTTACATAGCCTCAGAATATCACAGAGCTGAAGGAGAAGCTGCCCTGGTCGAGAGAGGCTGAGGGCAACCCTCAGCCCTGAGGTTTATGGGGAGCCTATGGGGTTTGCAGAATGCAGGTTGGGGACCCATTACTACACCAAACAACACTACTAGGACACCTGACCCAGCCCTGAAACTCTGAGAGAGGGTGACCAATCCCACCTTCAAGTCTCACCCATTTCCGATTGATCCATGGGGGAAGGTAGAGCATTAACATTCTTTCTTTCGCCCCAGCAGAGGGACCGGTTCTCAGTCTCCTTGCTTGTGAATCTCTTTTTTGCTCTGGAGCTCTTCTGTATTTGTTCCTTTTTCAGCCCCAAGGACTGATCACTGGAAACAGGGCAACCTCTCGTGACCTGGTTTTTCATCACCAGCCAGGGCAGAAGAAGTCAAAGTGTGCTCAAGGGCTGCTCCCTAGGCCTGGACGCCTTTGAGCAAATCTGGGATTCTTCCAAGGGGCAGGCTTCACTCCACAGTGGTGGAAAAGCTGGCCAGGGAGAGAGAACAATGTTGCAAGGCAGAGTACTGAAGTTGGACCTGTATCCTCACACTGCCAAATCAGAGGAGGCAGAAAGCCTTGAGTGTTACAGAGTATCTGAACTAGAAGGGGCCTCTAAGAGCCTTAGATCCAGTCTCCTCACTGAAGGAACAGGCAAGTTGTGTCCTGCTAATGCAAAGTGACATGGTCAAAGCTACACAGTGGCACAGCTAAAACTCAGGATTTCTGATTATCCTGCCCCTGAGCACCCAAAACTCTAAGGACAGGAACTAGGATGTGAACTACAGAAGCAACCAGAGGACTTTCTGGTGATATCAAAGGATGCAAAACAGCAACATGCTCAAGTTGGGAATGAATTGACAGGTGCGTGCATCTAGTAAAACCGTCTCTTAAGGCCTGGGGGAAACCGCCACCACCAAGAATTACTTGAAGGCTTGTCAAGTGCTTTAAGGCTCTATAAGGCAAGGCGCAACACTGAGAGACATTAAAAAAAGATAACCTTTTCCCACTGCCTGAGTTGCTCTTGAACACCTAGTGGGTGAACAGATGATAGAGAAGCGCTCAGACTTCCAACAGGCTCTCTGCACAGCCCCTCGGTCATTAGCAACCACAATCTGCATTCACTCCAGATCCTATTTATTCATTCATTAATATAAATCTAAATTGCGCTCTTCAAATAGCAGAGAGCACTATGCTTCAGTCAGGGGGAAGAGAAACGATCACATGAAGAGACGTGTGGCTGCATTTTCATCTTCTCCCGCCCTTGTCACTTTGGTCTTGACAGCCTTAATTCACAGGCTTCACGGAGCCCTTCCCTGGCTCATCCCAAGGATCAGCAAACACGTGGCTATCTTAGTTTTTTCACGCTGGGGGTCTCCCTAGAGGGAAAGTACGTAGCCTTCCACACCCCCAACTACTGTGGGCCTCTCCAAGATGTTTGCAGCAGCTGAATACAATTCACGAGTAAGAAAGAGACACTAAGAAATGTCACAATTGTTGTGTCTGACACATTCAAAAGACAGTTGTCCCTCTATCCATGGAGGATCTGTTCCAAGATCCCAGTGGACGCCTAAAACCATGAATAGTACCTATAACTACCATGCTTTTTCATGTATATATACACCCATGATAGAGTTTAATTTATAAGTAAGTCACAGTAAGAGATTAATAACAAAAACTAATAATATAGAACACTCATAACATTATACTGTACTAAAAGTTATGTAAGCATGTGAATGTGATCTCTCTCTCTCTCTCAAAATATCTTATTGCATGTCAAATATCACATGGCACTCACCTGTTTTCATACCACGCTTGACTATGGGTAACTGAAACAGCAGAAAGTGACACCAAAGATATGGGGGGAACTACTGCATCGACCAGGGTAAGTTCACAGGGAACTCAATACATTCCTTTTTTTTTTTTTTTTTTTTTTTTTTTGGAGATGCTCTGTTGCCAGGCTGGAGTGCAATGGCACAATCTCAGCTCACTGCAACCTCCGCCTCCCAGGTTCAAGCGATTCTCCTGCCTCAGCCTCCTGAGTAGCTGGGATTACAGGTGCACTCCACCACGCCCAGCTAATTTTTGTTTTTAGTAGAGATAGGGTTCCACCATGTTGGCCAGGCTGGTCTCGATCTCCTGACCTCAGGTGATCTGCCCACCTCGGCCTCCCAAAGTGCTGGGATTACAGGTGTGAGCCTCCGCGCCTGGCCACTGAACATGCTCTTTACAGAATGTGATGCATAAAATCATGGCATGTCCACAATGCCTTTGGAAAGGACGGGAAACTGAGTTTCTGAAATGAGAGACAAGTTAGGCCCAGAAAGCTGAGCTCTGGCCTGCGTGCTGCTCATCCCTTCCTACCGTCCCCCAGCCACCACCACTTCTCATTCTGTGGGGGAGGTGACATGTGGCCGGAACACCACTTTCCTTATAAAAAGTAATTTATAGTGCCTTTTCCCATGACAGGAAAACTGATAGAGTTTCCAGGCAGAAGTATTATTTCTAACTGTTTTCATCTGGGGATAAGACAAGTTCCCCCCACCCCCTGTGTGTATTTTTAAAAGTAAAATTTTAAATGAACATCCTTGATTGGCTTGCACATATGCTAAAAGCAGGGCATGTAAGACTGTTACAGGAAAGTACACCAAGAGAAAAAGAACGATCAATTACGTGTGAATTGAACTCCTAAATGTGCCTCGAACCAGGGCATATGTGACAAATTTTATTCAGTAATTCTGTTTGCATGTGTTCTAACCACTACCATTTCAGCTATTTTCAAAAAAAAAAAAAAAAAAGAGAGAGAGAGAGTTTAAGCATGCCTAGGACTCAGAGGAATTTAGATGTTTTCAAGCACTACTACTTGATGCTTTTAGAGCTTCATGCTTGAGTTAAAGATGAGCACTTAAAAATGAATGCTAACCTCTGGGTTTAGGGCTAGAAGCCAATGACTTCCCATAGGGTCACTAAAGATGCTGTTTGCTGGCTAGATTTGTCCTGGCAGTATGTAAGGGTCTTGCAACAAAAGTAACAGGGTGTCACTCTGAACCTAAAGACTCAGTTGTAGCATGGGAAAACATAACAACATACAATAACATTATCAAGAATCCTTTTGTACAATCAAGTCTGAAGCACTGGAGATGATTAGAGGAACATCAGGGTATTGGATGGTGAGTGAGAAAATTCCAGTCCTGGGTGTGCCATCCTGACCAAGTCACAGCTCTTCTCTGTGCCTCAGTTTCCAAATCCATAAAACAAGGGAGTTCGTGAATTGCTCAAGTGCCTCACAAGCTCCCCGTCTCCGATTCCACGCTCCTCGTCTTTCTATATGCCAGCAGGGACTGAGTGTGTGAGGAAGGTTGTGCCTTTGACCCCACAGGAATGTGACAACAGCCTTCCTTGCATTGTTCCCACAGTAACCAGAGCCAGCTGTCCAGGCCGGCTGGCCAAGTTGTGGCGCAGGATCACACACAAGTGGGGGCTCTGCTTGGCGGACTCCGCCTCCAGGCCTCCCCCTTCCCTTAGGTCTTTATCTGCAGTTCGGGACCCTCCTGGGAACACAACAAAGAGCCTGCAATCCTTCCTAAATAACCATTGGGGGCTTAAAATCCCGGGTGTAGCTATAATCATGTGAAACTCTCCCAATGACAGCTAGAGGATTTGGGTGCGTGTTAAATTCTCACAGTCTATGACCCTACATCTGGGATGCTGTGGGGTGCTTGCAACCTACGGACAGCAGGTGTTTTCCAGGCACACTGGCGTGTTATGGCACTAGGATTCAAGTGAAGGTGAACATCTAAGATGAGAGCTGGAGTGAGCCACGATTTGTAACCATGCAGATCTGAGCAGCAGCAACAATGCAGGCTTTCCTCCTTGCCTGCAGCTTGCATCTGAGATCCTAATAAGGGAGGATCACTGGAAAGTATTACCATTATTTTTAGCTTTTCTAAGGGAGGAAGGAGTTTTTGAAAGGACAAAATGGAAAGGAATTTAGGGCAAGGGTGTGTGTAGGTGGTGAGGTGGTGTGGAAGGAGGTGAGAAGATGAGGAGAAATAAGGACCTTCAGGACAGATAAGCAGCTTCCTTTTCCCTCCTTGATAGATGATCACAGCCAGGCTTCCTGGCTTAGAAAACAACACCAGGTCTTCAGGTCCAGGTATCTAGAGGCAAAGGAGTCTTCAGAAGGCAACAGTTTCTCTGGTGGGGCGCGGTGGTTCATGTCTATAATCCCAGGACTTTGGGAGGCCGCAGAGGGCGGATCACCTGAGGTCGGGAGTTTGAGACCAGCCTGACTAACATGGAGAAATCCCATCTCTACTAAAAACACAAAATTAGCTGGATGTGGTGGCTCATGACTTTAATCCCAGCTACTTGGGAGGCTGAGGCAGGAGAATCGCTTGAACCCGGGAGGCAGGAGGTTTTGGTGAACAGAGATAGTGCCATTGCACTCCAGCCTGGGCAACAAGAGCGAAACTCTGTCTCAAAAATAAATAAATAAAAATAAAGCAGGCAACAATTTTTCTAAGAGCAAAAATACACTCTATAGTGTGGGATTTTTTTTTCAACTTCCATTCCTGAAACATAGCTGATGAGGCCACTCACAGGAGCTTCTTGAAAAAGAGTTTCATAATTCCCGTTTGATGTGAAGGCAGCTTTTACTTTCATTGTGCCCCCCCACCTCCCCCACCAAATGTCCTCTTTGGTCTTACAGAGATCATCAATGTTCTAGATTAATAGGAAACGAATGAATTCTCTTTAAATGACTTTACTATGTTCACGTAGCAAAGTGGTTTGAGTCTCGTGGCTTCTGGGGAGACAGTTGTATGGGCTAAGAACACATGACGTTTTGAAAAAGGATTTCTTGTCTTTCCTTTTTGGCAACAGACAGTAAAAAGTCTCCCGAGTGAGCTGAAAAGGCCACAGCATGTATGCTTCAATTCAGGGGCCTGGTAATCACTGGAACCACAAGTTCAAATGCCACCTAGACTATAAGAACCCTTATAAAACACAAACCACTTCATCATCAACAAAACTATTTGCCTACGAGAATTTTTTAAAGCAAGGCTGCAAACTATTCAAGTAAACAGCCTTGCGGCGTGGTTGACATGGACCGAGAGCTAACAAGAGAACACTGCAATTAGCTTCTCAATTTCAAAATAGGACCTAAAGGAGTTTGCGCTGTAGGAGAAGAGTTGCTGCGTTTTGTTTAATGGAACTAAATTTGTGCCCATTTAAATCATGAGCAGGTGGCACTTGGTAGCAAAGAAAGCCTGAAAATATTCACATTTAGTGAATGCAGTTGTATGTATAATTAGCTGAGATTTATTTTAAAGTACTCTAATCTTTTGTACTCTTTTCTACAATTCAAACTGGTAAGAAATAGAGAACAGCTTTTGAATTGATTATGAAAGCACAGCTATCATATTAGCTGTTAAGAAGCAAAAAACAGGGAGGGTGTCAGGAAGTCTCTAATAATATGTACATTAGCATCAGACCAAAGCAGAGGGCTTGCTTTCTTTCAGAACAGTGAGTTTGCTGTTGTTCCTGAGAAACGAGTGAGCAACACAGAACCAGCCAGCAGAAGAGGAGATGGGAAGAATCAAAGGTGTGCACTGTAGAAGCATAAGGCTTTTTCATGGAAAATTTCAAACATGTACGAAAGACTCGCAACAGAACACCCAATATCCATTACCCAGCACCAACAATTACAAATCATGGCTGATAATATCTTCAAGCAAATCCCAGAACTGTAATTTCATCCCAAAATATTTCATTACGAACCATAGAATTTTTAAGCTCCCTCATTTTTCTGAGATCCTGAGAAGTCCAATGACCCAGGGCCATCGTGTCCAACAGTGATGAGGCAGGGCCGGAGCCCACTTCTCACCTGGGGCCAGGTGTGCTCTTCTTCAGGCCCCACCCCCAACTCCCATCTCTCTTGTCCTTACCACTCCCTTCAGGTGTTTTTAACTGGACCCTGAGCCATACAATTAACACAGAAAATGAGCATTACACTGGCTAGAAATCAGGAAATCCTGAATTTTAATCTCAGCTTTGCCATTTTTCTGAGCCTTAATTTTCCTAACTATAAGTAGGGATGTGAAATTGCTACTACAAGATATAATTACTTCTGACATACTTATAAACAAGGTTGACTTTCAACTTGTAACAGTTATTTTGAAGGTATTTTCTCGGAGTTTACTAAAAGTTGTTAGAAGGATAAAGCTCAGACTATGAGCTGACTTCCGTGAGGTGAGATCTTCTATGTTAATGAGCGGCGGGGAGGCATACATAATTATTACGTAACTGTACCCTGAGAGCATTGCTACGCCAAGTTTATTTATTTTTCACATAAAAATTAGAACCAACTATTTCAACATGCTGAAATGGAAGTTTCTATGAAAAACAAATGTTTCACACAATGTAAATCAACATATCCCAAGGAGGAAAAAGACAGGCCCTCCCCTTGGGGAAGTTCTACCATCTTTCAGAGAAAGAACAGGCAAGCCCCAGGGAAAGTGAAAAGGAAAAAGAAATGTTCCCTCTCTTTGTTTTTTGCCAAATCCCTGACCGAAGCAGACTTACAATAGAACACCAAATATTCTCACAGAAGTATCCAAGCCTGGAAAAGTAAGAAGCAAATAAAAGGTTTTGTTTAAGACACTGAAATACACTGTTCAATTGCACTCCTGCTCAAACGCACATGAAGATAAAGTATTAGGGGAGATGATGGCAATGAGTCAATTAGAGTGTTTCAGAAATCTCACCCTAAATCAACCCAAAACCTTGAGATTTGACTTTCAATGTACCTGCTTTCAAAAGCCAAACCAGAAGAAATCTTTTTTTTTTTTTTTTCAGACAGAGTATCACTCTGTCACCAGGCTGGAGTGCTATGGCATGATCTTGGCTTACTGCAACCTCCTCCTCATGGGTTCAAGAGATTCTTCTGCCTCAGCCTCCTGAGTAGCTGGGACTACAGGCGCACGCCACCATGCCCAGCTAATTTTTGTATTTTTAGTAGGGACGAGATTTCACCGTGTTTGTCAGGATGGTGTGGATCTCTTGACCTTGTGATCCGCCTGCCTCAGCCTCCCAAAGTGCTGGGATTACAGGTATGAGCCACCTTGCCCAGCCGAAATCTTGTCATTTTTAACATACACTGCCAGCAAATGCCTACCATGTGGAACCTCACCACAAAACTTAAGTTGTGCACCAAGTATCAGAGAGAAGTGGTTGTGTGTGGGGATGGTCTACCTACCTATGTTAGTTTCCTGGGCTTGCAGTCACACAGTACCACAGACTGGGGGGTTTCAGCAATAGCAATGTATTGTCTTACAGTTCTGGAGGCTAGAAATCCGAGATCAAGGGGCCTGCAGGGGTGGTTCCTTCTGAGTGAAGGAGAATTTGGAGAATCTGTTCCATGCCCCTCTCCCAGCTCCTGATGGTTTTCTGGATATCTTTGGTGTTTCCTGGCTTTGGGCAACATAACTCCAATCTTTACATGGCGTTCTCCCTCTAAGGCTGTCTCTGAGCCCAAATTTCCTTTTTTTTTTTTTTTTTTTTTTTAGATTGAGTCTCACTCTTGTCGCCCAGGCTAGAGTACAGTGGCACGATCTCGGCTCTGTAACCTCCGCCTCCCAGGTTCAAGTGATTCTCTTGCCTCAGCCTCCTGAGTAGCTGGGATTACAGGGGTGTACCATCATGGCCGGCTAATTTTTCTATGTTTAGTAGAGATGGGGTTTCACCATGTTGGTCAGGCTGGTCTTGAACTCCTGACCTTGTTACCTGCCCACCTCGGCCCCCCAAAGTGCTGGGATTACAGGCGTGAGCTACCGCACCCAGCCCAAATGTCCCCTTTATATAAGGACATCAGTTGTATCAGATTGGAGCCTACTTTAATAACCTCATCTTACCTTGATCATAAGCAAAATCTCTTTCCAAATAAATCCATTGTTCATCGACACTTGGGGGTTTCGAATGTCAACATTTGCGGGGGACACAGTTTAACACATATACCTCCTCATCCTCACCTACAGGCCTGTGCTGGGTAGTGATGGGATACGTTCTGAGAAATGCATCTCCAGGTGATTTTATCATGTGAACATCGTAGAGTATACTCACACAAACCTAGATGGGACAGCCTACTACACACTGGGGCTAGATGGTACAATTGATTGCTCCCAGGCTACAAACCTGCATTGCGTGTTACTGTACTGAATACTGCAGGCAAATGTAATACAATGGTGAGTATTTGTGCATTCAAACATGTCTACATATAGAAAAGGTACAGTCAAAATAAAGCATAAAAGATACAATATGGTCCACTATGAACAGAGCTTGCAGGACTGGAAGGTGCTCTGGGTGAGTCAGTGAGTGGGCGGTGAGTGTGTGTGGGGGCCTAGGACCTCACTGCACACTACCACAGACTTTATAAATGCTATATACTTACACTACACCTAATGTATTTTTAAAATTTTTCTTCACTAATAAATTAAACTTAGCTTATTATAACTTTTTTACTTTATAAACACATTTTAAAAAACTTTGACTCTTGTAATAACACTTAGCTTAAAACATCATCCACCTTTAAAGTTGTAAAAAAATATTTTCTTTTTTTATATCTTTATTCAATAACAGTTTTCTATTTTCATTTTTTTTTTAATTTTAAACATTTTTTTTTTAATGCTAAGAAAGGTCAGGTGTGGTGGTGCATGTCTATAATCCCAGTGCTTTGGGAGGCTGAGGCAGGTGAACTGCTTGAGGTTAGGAGATCTAGACCAGCCTGACCAACTTAGTAAAACCCCATCTCTACTAAAAATACAAAAATTAGCTCGTGTGGTGGTGGGTGCCTGTAATCCCAGCTACTCAGGAGGCTGAGGCAGGAGAATGGCTTGAACCCGGGAGGCAGAGGTTGCAGTGAGCAGAGATTGCACCACTGCACTCCAGCCTGGGTGACAGAGTGAGGTTATCTCTAAATAAATAAATAAATAGCAAATAAAATAAAATAAAATAAAATAAAATACTAAGAAACAAATACACATCACTCTAGGCCTACATTGGGTCAGGATCATCCATATCACCTCTAACTCCATATCTTGTCCCACTAGCAGGTCTTCAGGGGCAATAACATGCATGGAACTGTCATCTCCTATGACAACAGTGCCTTCTTCTGAAACATCTATGGAAGGACCTGCCTGAGGTTGGTTTGCAGTTCACTTTTTTTTTTTTTAGTAAGTAGAAGGAATACAGTCTGAAATAATGGCCAAAGTATAGTAACTGTGTAAACCAATAACATAGCTGTTTATGATCATTATCAAGTATTATGTGCTAGACCTACTTGCATGTGCTCTACTTTTACATGACTGGGAGCACAGTAGGTTTGTAGCACCACAGCAAACATATGAGTCATGAGTTAGCACCAGGACGTTACAATGGCTACACCATCACTTGGCAATAACAACTCTTCAGCTTCATTATAATCTTATGGGACTGTCATGATATATGTGATCCACTGTTGACCCAAACGTCGTAATGGGGCACGTGGCTGCAAAAAGTGGTAAGTGAGGGAAGCGGAACCAGTTTCCATATAGGTGACTGTCATCCCAGAGGATGCCGCCAGCACCCTAGGTTGTCCACTACTGCTTAAAGGGCACATTCAAGAATAAGCACGCCATCCTCACTCATAAGTGGGAGTTGAACAATGAGAACACGTGGACACAGAGAGGGGAACGACAGGAGGGAGGGGGCGAGGGGAGAGAACCCAGATGACAGGTTAATAGGCGCAGCAAACCATCATGGCACACGTATACCTATGTAACAGACCTGCACATTCTACATGTATATCCCAGAACTTAAAATTAAATAAAAAAATAAATAAAATAGAAATGAAGGCCAGGCACGGTGGCCCATGCCTATAATCCCAGCACTTTGGGTGGCTGAGGTGGGCGGATCATGAGGTCAAGTGATAGAGACCATCCTGATCATGGTCAGGAGAAACTCCACCTCTACGAAAACTACAAAAATTAGCTGGGTGTGGTGGTGCGTGCCTGTAGTCCCAGCTATTTGGGAGAGGAGGGGGAGGCTGCAGTGAGCCTGGCAGAAGAGTAAGACTTAGTCTTAAAAAAAAAAAAAAAGAATAGGCATGCCATGCTTATGGACACACCCTAACAAGTAGACATTGGCTTTATACTGACATCAAGGCTTCCCTCTGGCCTTCCTTCCTGCACCCTCTCAGCTCTGGTCACGTGGCTATCACGTAATCTGCATGTCAACATGGCCTCTTCCAACCACAGGCTCCTGTCAACTTTCCAACCTCTTCTGCATATTCAGCCCACACTTGTTCCTCCTTCTTTCATCCCTTATACACTTGGGCCAATCTGAGAAGGTATGTTAGAAAAGGGAATCAAAATACATTTTGATCTATTTCTATGGTAGGCATAAATATTAGGCCATAAGCGAAACCATGATGGTTACTGTTGACTATGCTCTTCTGTAGTTTTAAAAGTGCTTCTCATGCATAATTGCTGCAGAATATAATTACTTAACAACCCTAATAAATAGCAACATCATTATTCCCAATTTATAAAAGAGAAAAACTGAAACTCAAAACGATTAGGTAAGTCAGCCACGGACACAAAGCTAATAAATCACAGAGCCAAAACACTCATCTCTTCAAATGTCAAGTTCTATAGTTTTTTGTGACATATGCCATAGTCTGTATTAGATTATCAAAAACGATCAAGTTTTTTCTTGACTATAAGCAATATGGTAGCAATAATATCACCTTATGTTTGTATTCCATATTTGAAAACATTTTCCAAAATGTTTTAACTTTAGGTCTTATTTCTCCTTATAAAAATCAAGTCAGTTATTCTTAGCCCCATTTTACAGATGATAAATTAAGGCAGAGGTTATGCAACTTGTCTAAATAAGCTGAGTTGACAGTGGACCTGAAGTTAGAATCCTTGCATCCTAATTCAAAAACCAGTATGGCTTTTCAGAGGGGGTAATTCAACCTAACATCCTTGGAGACATACAACTGTAGATAACATAAATGAAGAATAAAAAGAAGAAACTTGGATAAGTTCCTACATATTTTACTGTAGGAAGAAGCCACATATATTTCTGTGATGGGTTTGCAGAATGGATCCCAGCGCTGTGAAGGAGGCCAGTCTAGACTGGCTCCCATTTCCCTTCGAACACGTAAAGGAAGCTATTCTAGGCAAGTCATACAAGATTCGAGATTGGTGAAAACAGAGAATATATTTTCTAATTCATGACAGCTCCCAACATTCCCTTTGGTCTTTTACAATCTGAATTCATGAAAGAAGGCTTCCAGAAGAAAGCGGAATCTGAGCTAACGCTAAAGGAATAAACAGCTTGAGTAAAAGCGGGAAGAATCGTGTGCTAATACAGTGCAGAGACCATTGAGGTTGGAGGTGTGTGTCTGGAGAGATCAAAGTGGGAGAGGAGGAGAGAAGAGGCCACATTACAGAGGGTACGGAAGGTCCTGCTGAGTCATTTGAGTTGGTTCTGTAAAATCTGAGGGGCTTCTGAAGATTTCTGAGCAGGGGAATGTTTTCGTCAGATGTGTACTGGGTCCACTGCTTCTAAGTGAGTGACTCGGATCCACAAGTCGAGCCCTGACCTCTCTCTCCAAGGTGCAGATCCAGATGTGTTCTGCTGAATGCCTGCTGCGCATCTCTACGTGGCTATCCTGCTGCGGCGCTTCCAGCTGTGCATGTTAGATTCGATAGTCCCTAATGCTCTGTGATTCTAGCAGAAGTTACAAGCCTGAAAATTTGACATTTCCCTTGAAAAGACTGAAAATAAACAAGGAACAGAGAAGTCATAGTCAAGAGGCAAAGCAAAAAGAGGAGCATCTTTAAATTGAAAAATTGAGTCTCTGTTAGTCATTTCTCTCTGGCTGTGCTCAGGCTGTGAAGCTGCTCAATGCACCTGTGTGTGTATAGGAAGGTGGCGTGTGCACAGCTGGATCTGTGTGGTGGGCGGCCACAGGAGGCACTGCTAAGGCACTCTCCAAGGACAAATGCTCTCAGTGACAACCCAGAATGGCTTTCTTGCCACTCTAAGATGCTACCTCACATGTGGAGAGGCTGGCTCTACAAACAATTAAAGTCCAGAATAAGGATCCTAAATTGCTCAATATTTTAAATATTCCATGCCACTGTACCCAACTCACACTCATCTTTCTTTCTTTTTTTTTTTTGAGATGGAGTTTCACTCTTGTTGCCCAGGCTAGGGTGCAATGGCACGATCTCAGCTCACTGCAACCTCCGCCTCCTGGGTTCAAGTGATTCTCCTGCCTCAGCCTCCCGAGTAGCTCAGATTACAGTACTCACCACCATGCTCAACTAATTTTTGTATTTTTAGGAGACATAGGGTTTCCACATGTCGGTCAGGCTGGTGTCGAACTCCTGACCTTGTGATCTGCCCACCTTGGCCTCCCAAAGTGCTGGGATTATAGGCATGAGCCACCGTGCCCGGCCCACACTCATCTTTCTAACCAGCTCACTCTATGTCTAATAAGCAAGTCACCCTTGAATCCTTATGGGGCCATGTAGTGGACAGTGCTCCCATAAAAACAGAAAAAAGAACTCAAGATACTCCTTGAATAGGAGTAAAGACATTTTTTTATTAAATTTTCCTTCTGCTGCTTCAAAAGAAACAATATCGTGGACACCGTTAGATTAGCAGAGAGGAGATAAAGCAGCACCCTCATTCACACAGTGTGTTTTGAATAAGTTGTAATTTATCAAGTAGAGAAATTTCTCTTCTCTTTTCTGGACATAGCTTCCAACAGCAAAGATTAGAAGTGTAGGTGGGTTGCCACTCCACTCACCAAATTTATAAAAGATACACACACTTTTCACACGTCTACCCCCATCTGCCCACATCCAGCATCTATCTTCGCTGTGACAGAAATAATTACTATCCGCTGTACAGCCTTGACTGGCGGAGCTGGCCAGAACGTTGTCTTACGGGGGTGTATCACCTTGAAGTCTGTTTACCTGCTGGTCCACGCCAAAGACGTTCAACTGCACTCTGCACTTCCACATCCGTTTAACTTCTACCGACACTCATGCTGAATTCTACTCCAGAGCAACTTGGCCTGGCCTCTTCCGTCTAAGGATGTGGCTGCTCTGTGTATTTCCGACGACATTATAGCAAATCTTTAAAACCCCAGAGAACCAAAGAGCTTCGACTTCAGGAGCACTCCTTGTGAGCAATCGCACAGATATCAGGACTTTCCAATCTTTTCAGAGGTATTGTTCAAATTTCACTTTTATGAACGGCTATTCACCTCTAGGATGGGGCCTCTCTACGTGGCCACCCTGCCACAGTCCTTCCAGCTGACCAGTGGCAGCACCAGGACACAGCGTAAAGAAAACTGTGGTCTGGGTCTTATAAGATCACTGACAGCCCAGCATACATTCCAAATACTGTGTGATTCAAACGCTATTTTGAACACTTATTAAAAATGTGTAATACTCCATTTTTTTCTTTCTAAAGACTATCTCTTTCATGGTATTATTTCACCCCAAAGCTCTCTAAGGTAGATCTTGCTCCCGTCCGGGCTCAGGAAACTCTTGATCCTCACAGAAGTCCTGCATGGCCTTCCAAGTGACAGTCAGGTATCCCTCCAGGTGGTTTCCACCATATTTTGTATTTCCCTCTCACAACACCTTTCTCGATGCACGGTAATTGACTAGGTATGTTCTACCCACTCTCCTATAATAACTATAATGTAGTGCCATGTGGGCAGGGGCCATTTTTATCTTGTCCACCTTAGTATCTTCAGAACTTAGCATTCTGCTTGGTATATAGTGGACTCTCAAAAATATTCGTTGACAGACTGATTGAAAATAGAATCCACGGTTCTGAATAATGGCTACTTACTCACCCCAGTCCAGGATGGGTACTATTGTCTGTTACCACACAGGCCCTCGCCATGGCCCTCAACAGCCCACAGCCACAGCTACTGTCTGGGACTGACCATCCCTACTAGGAATGTGTCACACTCCTAAATGAGACTGTGAGCTTTCTCTGCTTGAAGACAATTGGAAACCAAAAGATATTAAAGTATCCTCCTTCCAGAGAGCCAAGAGGCCTGAAAAAATCTTAAAATAGGGAAAGCTTTGAAAGGCAGTATAGGCAAAGCCTAAAGCATTTAGGGTTGGGGCAGTTATCCCTTTATGTATAAACATCTTTGAAGGACAGGGGAGCATTATGAGTCTCCATCTTTATGGAGTACTAGGCTAGCAAAGAGAATATCTTTTAAGACACAGATATTTGCAGCATAAATTGTAAGTAGATTAGGATATGTTTATGCGACAACACACAATCGTTTAAGATGATGTAATTGAAGAACAAAAATAATTTGGGGACCAGCTCCACACAAGAATAATCTACTACTAACAGTATGACAAGTGATTCGTGGAAAAGATGATCCTGGCAAAACAATAACTTTTGTTCAAGTCCATAGTAGATTTTTCCTGGTAATCTACTATGCGTTTAGCCCCGTGCTGAGATTTGCGGGGAACATGGAAGAAATCACTACCCTAGGCCAGAGCTTATTTCTTCCACCAATATCTAAACCTACCCAAGAGGTACTACTGTCACATTTCCAAAATGCAAATAAAATGCTGTCCCTCATATCCACAGCCTTTAATGACGCTCCATCATCGTGACCATAGTCTGAACAGGATACACAAGGTCCTACTCAATCCCATGCCGGCTCATCTGTCCTGTCTCAATCAGTGAAACTCCCCACCTCTCGTACCCTGGGACTCAGCCATGATCTACTACAGTTCCCCAGGTTTCAAAGATTCTTCCACACCCATGCCTTTGAAAATGCTGCCCTTCCACGCTTAGAAGCACTTCCCAAGAACATGCTTCCTGTTTATCATACATAATCCATCTCAAGCATCATCACTGAGGTCTTTCCTACAAACACTCCTTCATGCTTGGTCCTGATGTGATACTCTTTCCATCCCTTGCTTCCTGTGCTCCATTTCTGAACACTGCCTGAGCAGCCTGCTCTCTACAAGGCGTTAGGTGAGGTGCTAGATGCACAACATCTCATAAATACATACAAAGGCCCTGAACTGTAGGCATTACTTACAGAGGAGAAACTAGGCTCAGAAAAGTTCATTAGCTTGGTCAAGTTCACACAGCCAGTGAGCTCGATGCTTTTGGCTCCCAGGCCCTGGTTCACGTCTCCCGAACACACCACCTAACGATGCTACCATATGTCAAACTGGACACTAAGGCAGACTCGCCTGAGACGCCCACCCAGAGGCTAGTGGTTCTTACAATCTGAAAATCACATTCAAGAAAGTTTTGATATGAGACCGGCTGTCAGACAGACACCTCTGCAGGCCAGGGGTGTGTGTGTCCAAAACCAAGTGGGTGGCCACACTGTTCTGCAGTCTGTTTGCCTTCCAGTGCTTTCTGTCCTGTCTATCATGCAGACAATTATGTAGCGTGTCCCAAACAACAGGACGCATCAGTTTCTCTAATTTATGGAGTCAGCCTAAACTCCTTTTGTTTTTGACCACAACACGCTAACTCTGTATGTTAGATGTTTCCAACAAGCATCAAAGCCTCAATCGTTACTGTCTTTTGTTTTGTTTTCCAGTTCTGCTAATGCAAGGGACAGCCCGTCCTGGTATTTATTACTAATGTCAGGTTTAGGGTTAGCTCATAAAATAGCTCTCCAGTTTGGCTTTCTTTGCAAGAGATCAAAACATTATTATTCTTTTTAATGGCACCATCAAAAAGAATCAACATGTAAACATGTTTCGATAGGCATTCTTTTTCCTCCTAGTGATTTCTCAGTATTTGGAACTCCTTATTCTTCTCTTTTGCTTACAAATGATACACTATTTCACTATTTTCTTCTAAGCCTTTTCTGAGACTCTTTATCGTATTTGCTGACAATTAGTGTTTTGTGTCATTTTTTGGCAATAATATTTTGGGGGAAAAACTACCCTAGTCATATTTGGTTTACCTGGTGTCTTGATTTGCAGGGACACTGAGGAAAATGAGGTATATACTTTTAGCTGATTTCTTCCATCCCATTCTTCCACCTTCCCTTTCTCATCATAGCAAAAGCCTTTACTACATATTCCTATAGCTTCCTTGTCTTTTCACTGGGTTGGCAAAAGAAAAATAGCATGAGATTAAAATACAATTGCTGCCTTCTTCCTTTATAGCACAGACTTCCCACTCATAAACTCCTGTCAATGCTGGTAAGAAAAATCAGACTACTATTTTATCACTGCAGGAGAACTAACACAGCATACTTTACCTCTCTGCAAATAATTCAATCAGATCCAGCATTTCCAAAATGTTTTTACTCATTATAAAAGCCCTACAAATGCCAAACGGACATTAAACAGGCTCCACCCCAAAGGCAGCCTCACTGTTAGTGGGGGAACATGAGAAGCATCCCACTGAAAATAGGAACAATACAAGGCTGTCTACCATCATCCCTGTTATGTAACACTGATCTGTTAGACTTAGCCAATTTAACTGCATAAAGGAAATAAATAAGGGATATAAAAATTATAAGAGGCAGTAAAATTCTATTATTTATAAATGCTGCAATCTGAGCAACTCAGTTGAACAACTTATTAATTAGAGAATTATCTAGGGTAACTGAAACAAAGTAATATACAAAAATCAATAACCTTTCTACAGGCCAACCAGTAAAAAGATATCCCATATTTAAATAGCAACAAAAACATAAAATGCCTAGGGATAAACTGAAGGAAGATGATATGCAAGATCTATATAAATAGAAGGCTGGGTGCGGTGGCTCAGGCCTATTGCCCCAGCAATTTGGGAGGACAAGGCGGACAGATCACTTGAGGTCAGGAGTTCAAGACCAGCCTGGCCAAACATGGTAAAACCCTGTATCTACTAAAAATCCAAAAAAGCTAGCTGGGTATGGTGATGGGTACCTGTAGTCCCAGTTACTCGAGAAGCTAAGGCATGACAATCGCCTGAACCTGGGAGGTAGATGTTGCAGTGAGCCGGGATCGTGCCACTGCACTTTAACCTGGGCAACAGAGACTCCATTAAAAAAAAAAAATCTACGTAAAGAAGAATGTTAAACAGTTATGAGGGATGGAGGAGGAGACAGGAAAGGTCTATCTTCTTCTTGACTAGAAAGTCAATATCAAGGGAATAATTCTTTCTAAATTTGTTTATAAACATATGATGTCAAAAAATGCCAATTAGAAAACTAACTCGGAAGTTCCTATGGAAAAATAAATGGGAAAGAATGACCATAACAATGATAGAAAGAAGAAAAGAGTAACATACCAGATATTAACAATATTATAAAGCCTTAGAAAGTAAAACAGCATGTATGGGCACAGGAATACTTAGCAAGATCAACAGAAAAGAGGTCGATAAAAATAAATACTGGATTTCAGTGAATGATAAGGGTGGTACTGCATTTTAGTGGGAGAAAGGATGTCTAATAATTGGATGGTCACCTGAAAAAAAAATAGATCCCTAATTATCCTGCACTAAAATAAATCCCAGAGTGACCAAAGATTTAAATGCAAAAAATGAAAGCATAAAACCATGAGAAAGAACCTTGAAAACATGATGCTAAGTAGAAAAAGTCAGTTGTGTAGGGCCATACATTACATGGTTCCATTTATATGAGATGCCCAGGACAGGCAAATCCATAGAGATACAACATCAATTAAGTGGATTACAGGGGCCAGAAGGTGGAGGAAAGGGGGAGTGAGTGCTTAACGGGGAAAGGTTTTGTTTTTGGGGTTATGAAAATGTAAAATTAGGTTGTGATGACGATTGTATAATTGTATGAATAGACTAAAAACACATTTATTAAAAGAGTGAATTGCCAGGCACGGTGACTCAAACCTGTAATCCCAACACTTTGGGAGGCTGCGGCGGGCAGATCAAGAGGTCAAGAGATTGAGACCATCCTGGCCAACATGGTGAAACCCCATCTCTACTAAAAAATACAAAAATCAGCTGGGCGTGGTGGTGCTCCCCTGTAGTCCCAGCTATTCAGGAGGCTGAGGCAGGAGCATTGCTTAAACCTGGGAGGCGGAGGTTGCAGTGAGCCGAGCTCACGCTGTTGCACTCCAGTCTGGTGCCTGGCAACAGAGTAAGACTCTCTCTCAAAAAAAAAAAAAGAGTGAATTGTGGCTGGGCACAGTGGCTCACACCTGTAATCCTAGCACTTTAGGAGGCTGAGGCAGGAGGATCACTTGAGTCCAGGAGCTCAAGGTTGCAGTGAGCTGTGATTGCACCACTGCACTCCAGCCTGGGTGACAGAGAGAGACCCGGTGTCAAAAAACAAACAAACAAAAAAAACAGATAAATTTTATGGTATGTGAATTATATCTCAATAAAACCTATTTAATTTTAATTTTTTTTTTAGAGACAGAGTGTGGCCCTGTCACACAGGCTGGAGTGCAGTAGCACGATCATAACTCACTGCAGCCTCAAACTCCTGGGCTCAAGCAATCCTTCCACCGCAGCCTCCCGAGTAGCTGGGCCCACAGGCATGCACCACCATGTTTGGCTATTTTTAAAAATTATTTTCTTGTAGACACAGGGTCTCCCTACGTTGTCCAGGGTGGTCTCTAACTCCTGGCCTCAAGTGATCCTCTTGCCTTGGCCTCTCAAAGTGCTGGAATTACAAGCATGAACCACTGTCCCTGGCCAAAACTATTATTTCAAAAATACTAATAAAAAATGTGGGACAATTTAAAAATTATAATTACTCAGTAGAAGAGACTTAAGTATGTCAAAACATTAAAAGCCAAAAAATAAAAACCTGAAAAATAAGATGACATAGTTTTTTTAAACCCTGCATGATAAAAACATAAAGTTAAAAGACAAATGGAAAAATTTAAAATAAAATAGCATAAGACAAAAGGACTAATCTTCTTTTGAGCTGTTACATGCTCCTAAGAAAAAAAAAAATCAATTCACAGGATAAACCAAAAACGCAGCAGAAAAATGGGCAACAAGCATGAATATACATTTCCCAGAAAAGAAAATAGGAACGGCTTTTAAACATATGAAAGTATATTCAACCACCACCATAATAACAGAAACCCATATTAAAGCTACGAGAAGATAGTAGTTTTCACCTCTCAGATTGGCAAAGATCGTGAAGTTTAAAAACATCGTCTGTGTGCCAGCAGGAGCATACAGCAGGACGAGTGCCAAATCGGAGGGCAATTTGGCAAGGTTTACCAAAATTAAAACTGCATATTCCTTTTGATCCAACAATTCCCCTTTAGTGATTTCTCCTCCAGAGATCCTTGCTGACATACAACATGCTATTTATAGAGAGTTGTTCACTGAAGCATTGTTCATAGTAGCAAGTGATTGGAAACAACCACAAAAAAAAAAAAAAGTCTATCAATGTGGGACTGAATACGTTATGGCAAAATCATACAACAGAATACTATTTAGACACTAAATAAGAATAAGGCTGTTCTATGATCTGACAAGAAAGGTTTTCCAAGATACACCGTTAGGTGAAAAGAGGTGAAGAGCAGAATAGTATGTAGGGTGTAAACACTGTTTTCCAAACCTCATATTTTTGCTTATATAATCATAAAATATTCTTAAAAGCACTTATAAGAAAATGATAATGGTTCTTGCTTCTAGGTGAGAATTCAAGTGACTGAGATACAGAAATAAGAGAGATACTTATTTTTCATGGTACATCTATTGTACTTTTTGAATATCCAGCAATTCAAAACAATTTTAATGCTTCAAAAAGAAAGAAAAAAAAAAACCGAGCATGCCAAGGACACTGAAATATAAATAGAGCAAAGTATATAGTCTAATTTTGGATAGCTTTGTTATTTTTCATATGTTTAAGAAAAAGAATAATAAAGTTTTGTAAACTCTCAAAATCGGCAACCCGGGAAACCGATTTCAACTTTTCCTAAACAGAGGCATTCAGCTAAGCTTCCTGTACGCGCCTACCCCCCAACCCCAATCCATCACAGGAGATGGGACCACCTCCAAGATCAAGTGGATATTTCAATCCTCATAATTCATTCAAATTTGGCCTCTGTTGCAGCTGGAAATGTGCCAACAAGTGGGGTTTGTTTAGATTTATCCTCAGGATGCAAAGAAAAAGATCGATTTTACTTATTTCTGCACAGCTGAATTCTTAGGTCTTCCAATGGTCATCAGTTAGGGTTAGAACAAAAACGGCTGTAAAAATGCCCTGACAAAGACTATAGTGACATTCCTTTAATATGCTTGTTCTAAAGGGGGCGGCGTGGAGAGAGAAGAGTAGAATCAGTGTGCAGGGCCCAGCTCCTCTTGGACACCTATCTTCGAGGAGGTTAGAAGAAGAGTGTGCAGGGTGATGGGTCAACAACACTAAAATGTCCTAGACTCCAATGAACCTTTTCATTTTTACCTCTCCCACAGAGATTCTGGTAGCAAATCTCCAGGTTTTTCACCTCTCCTATCAAGCACAACTTTTTTTTCTCTTTTTTTTTTTTTTTGAGAGGGACATTCACTCTTGTCTCCCAGACTGGAGTGCAGTGGTGTGATCTCGGCTTACTGCAACCTCCACCTCCTGGGTTCAAGTGATTCTCCTGCCTCAGCCTCCTGAGTAGCTGGGATTACAGGTGCCTGCCACCACTCCCAGGCTAATTTTTTGTATTTTTAGTAGAGATGGGGTTTTGCCATGTTGGGTAGATTGGTCTGGAACTGCTTACCTCAGGTGATCCACCCACCTCGTTCTCCCAAAGTGCTGGGATTACAGGCATGAGCCACCATGCCCAGCCCAAGCACATCTTTTTTGATTCCCTTGGAGACATATTCATCATCACAAAAGAGGTGGTCAAGCTTACTTTCCCCCAATGATGACCATTTTTAGCATCATGGCCAATTTTTCACTGTCCACCTGATGGACCAGAGGGCAAAGCTGGCTGAAATTCACAAGTAATCCCAACTTTATTTTAGTCAAACATATCAACCTTGCCTTTTCTACATGAAAAAACAACCTCCATCTTCCTATCTTCTTTGTTCACAGAGGAGACAATGAGAGTGAGTAATTAGTGGTTTGTACACAATGTAGAGAAACTATTAAAAATCAAAAGAATTTTAAGAAATATTCTATAAAACTCAGGCTTTTTACCCAGATGGCCTTCAGAAAAATTCTTCTGAATCCCTGATGCCTTGGGTATCCAGTATGCAGTATATCTGATACACGAGATTGGAGGACCCATGAGTTCATTCTGGGCTGTGTAGTGATGCCATAACACTCATTGTTATTTTCCAAGCTTGAGAATCATTTAATATTTTCCTAAAACTAACTGATTAATTGCAAAATGGTACGCTGAGCAATGATAACATTTTTGCAATTATGGGAGCTAATTATTTTGGTTCAGACTCTACAAAAATCTTCCCCCCACCCACCTCTTCACACACACATTTTGCTAAGTTTTGCTTTTCTTCATTGATAATAAAAATGGGACATTCATCAACAAGTTCTCATAGAGCCATACTTTTCACTCCTTTCATTTAGCAAACGTTGACCAAATATTTACTGTGTTTAAGGAAGGGGGTTACATTCTCAACACACTGTCTCATGAGTACATAGTTTAAAAGAAATGTGTTTCAAAAAATAGCTTGAAAACCAAGTAAAAGTCTGAAAGATCCCATTAAAAATGTGGACCAAAAAAAAGCTAACTTCCTGGGGTCATTCGGGATTGTGTCATAAGGAGAACACAGAATTTGATGTAGTCCTGGAAAAGAATATACAGAAATGCAGAGGGGAGGCAGGAGGAGGATCCAAAGTGAAAGAAACCAGACATACAACAGAAGCAGAAAATCAAGGGAGCTTGAGGTATGAGAGGAACATGTATATAATTATGGGGGAGACTGTGCTGCAGTGAGTAAGGTTAGGAAGGCAGGCTGCAACCAAGTCACAGCACTCCCTCAGGACCCAGAAATTGTAAACAAGGAAGAAAAGTGAGTATACACACTTAGATAGAACCTACTTTTAAGAATAAATAGGAAAAGGGACAAAAGAAGGAAGACATAAAGAAGAAATGATTAGAATGGTAGAGGGTAAGAGAAAGTAAAGGCAGGCAAAGAGTGTTTTCAGAAATAAATAGGCTGGCACAGTGGCTCACACCTGTAATCCCAGCACTTTGGGAGGCCGAGGTGGGCGGATCGCTTGAGCTCAGAGTTGGAGACCAGCCTGGGCAACACAGCAAAACCCTGTCTCTACAAAAAGTACACAAATTAGGCAGGGGTGGTGGTGGGTGCCTGTAATCCCAGCTGTTTGGGAGGCTGAGGTGGGAAGATTGCTTCAGGTTGGGAGGCAGAGGTTGCAGTGAGCCGAGAGCACCACTGCACTCCAGCCTGGGCGACAGAGCTAGATCTTGTCTTAAAAAAAGACAGAAGAAAGAAGAAGGAAGAGGAGGAGGAGGAGGAGGAGGAGGAGGAGGAGGAAGAGGAGGAGGAGGAGACATAAACAGCTGGCAGCAGCCACCATGGGAACTATAGCCCAGAGGTCTAGGAGTAACCACTGAATAAAAGCTTACTAGTTTGAGTCTGTCTTGGGCCAATGAAGACATTGGGCAGAATAGTTTTCCAGTGCTTGGATGACAGAGAAGATTTGGTGATTAAGACTTCAGTGGGTAGTAATCATCTGGATGAACAGATTATAGACTATGTTTTCCAAACATGTTGAGGTTAAAGAAAGAATAGAGAAATGGAAATTGCCTGAGATAACAAGGGTCAAAATAAGAACCCCTTTATTTTTTAAAAGACAGGCCACTTCCCTAGGCACTTTCATAGACTGAAGAGAAGGTTTTGGTTAAGATGAAGATAATGAAAGATCAAGAGGGAGAGGGAGAGAACCTAGGTGACAAAGCCTCAGAGGAGTCAGGGTTGAGGGGGATGTAGAATGTGGAGGTCTTGGAGCCTCGTGGAGTGAGAAGTCTTCTTGCTCCTCTGGGATCCGTGAGCACAGCATGAAACACACTTGTCTACAACTGTGAGGCAGGAGCAATGGACAGAATTAAAGGGAAAAAGGGAGTGGAAGGATTCACGCCTGGATTCTTCAAGATTTAAAAAAACAAGAAGAATAAATGCTCCTCTACCAAAGAGAGGGTGAGGGTATGTTTTGAAGAGACTGGAAAAGTTTGGAATAGATCCCACAGGAGATGTGACCATGAGCCCATTAGAGAAGCAATGATGATCCTCCTCAAATTAACAATAAGAATTTACATCAGGACCCATCAATTGGGTTTGGGGGCCTTTGAGCAGCTGTGCAGGTGATGGGGTCATGCAGGGTTGATGGCTGGGAAAGACTGCATGGCACTAAGCTATTGGGCACACACAGTGAAACTTTCAAGCCATGACGTTAGAGGGCAGGAACACGGAGCCTGAAGAAAGAGGCTATCGTGACCAAGCAGTGGGGGACGAGTCAGGGCTCACAGTGAGGGGACAGCTGGGTTCTGAGGAAGAGAGGGAAAAGAAGGAGCTCAGGAGGCCATGCCCAGAGAGAACTACAGAGTCTGAGATTTTAAGATTTAGAAAGGTCCCCAAGTGGAGGAGGTGGGGTTCAAGTTGACACACAGGTCCGGAGTGTGGCAATATCCTGGGAGGCTGAAGTGAGGTAGAGGTGAAGTCTTAAGGTGAGTAGATGGAACAACTGCAGGGCAGAGAGAAGGGTCAGGTTAAACTTAGCACACTGGTCAACCCTAGGCTTCCACGACGCCACCGTGCTCCAGCACAGGGGGACGTATTCCATCATCTTTTTGTTAAGGGGGAACACAAGTGCCTGCTCCAGGTCCAAGGGCTTAGGACGGAGAGTCTGAATTATATTCCTTACTTTCTAGGATCAAACTGGGAGAAGCTCATGAATAGAAAGAGAATTCTCTAAGATTTGAACAGGTGCGTGAACTGGGGTAATATTATGAGGAAGTCAACAGAGACCATGGATCTTGCTGAGTAAATGGGATGTGGGTCCAAATCCAAGCTCTTCCACCTTCTCAGCTGAATGACCTCCAGGCTTGGCAGCCTCTCTAACCCTCAGCCCACATCTATGAAGTGAGAAACACTGTAACACGTATACATGACGCTTATTTAGCAGAGTGTCTGGTCGTTCATACTTAGCCAAAGGTGGTTGATATTATTACCCTTCTACAACTATATTGTCAACAAAAATTATTTTTGGGAGAATGAGATAGGTAAGAAGAGAGAGGAAGCCACCGTGAAGCAAACAAATGTGCAAAATTAAAAAAAAAATCACTGACAATCTTAATTTGTAACTACCTAAAAGTAGGCTGCAGAGAGACAGGAAACTATGTCTACACAAAAACTTGTAAAGGAATGTTCATAGCAGCACTGTTCATAATAGTCAAAGAGTGGAGACAACCCAAATGTCCATCAACTGATAAATGAATAAACAACATGAGGTATAGCCATACAATGTTATATTATTCCATCATAACAAGAAGTGAATGACTGATATATGCTGAAATGTGGATGATCCTTGAAAGCATTATGCTAAGTGAAAGAAGTCAGTCACAGAAGTCCACATATTGCTTGATTCTATTTATATGGAATGTCTAGAACAAGCAAATCTATATATAGAGAAACAGCTTTGTGGTTGCCAGGAGCTGAGGGTAGAGGATCGGGGGAAAATGGGAAGTGATTGCTAATGGGTATGGGATTTCCTTTTGGGGTGATGAAATGTTCTAAAATTTATTGTGGTGATAGCTGCACAACTCTGTAAATACACTAAAAAGCAATGCATTGCACTTTTTTCTTAAGTAAGCCATGCAGTTCTCAATGCCTCCTGCTCCCCATCTCCCGAATAAAGAAGACTTCTCTTCCCTAGCTGAGGGTCTTGACAGGTAGAATATTGTATACGGAATGCAGAATTCCAGCAGTTCTTTGACTAATGAATATCAGAAGATGTCCATCTCTTTCTCAGTAGACATTTCCAGGTGGATGCCAGAGGAGGTTATTTCTCTTCTTTCCATCTGCTTTTTGAAATCTTAGCTACTGCATTCTGCTTCCCCATATGAGCACAGTGGTTAAAAATCAATCTCTGCTTTATCTTCACAGGAAAAGCTTTAAAGGGGACAGGTCTTTCATACCTAGTTTAAAGTTTATGAAAAAGACTAAGAGGGCCACTCTGGAGTACTGTGGGTTTCTTCTGCTTCTCCACACCATTAAAGACAGACAGGGTCCCCGTGAGTAATCGTTCTCCAAACCCCTCCACCTAACAGGCAACATCATTTTCTTTATGGAACAAACTGCAAAGAGAGATTACTGAAAAAAATCAGTCCCCATAATCTATTTATTTGAGGTTTGATTTATCTGATACACATGCCAAAAAACTGCCTAAGAAGTAGCCTTGGGCTGGGCGCCATGGCTCATGCCTGTAATCCCAACACTTTGGGAGGCCAAGGCGGGTGAATCACAAGGTCAAGAGATCGAGACCATCCTGGTCAACATGGTGAAACCCTGTCTCTACTAAAAATACAAAAATTAGCTGGGTGTGGTGGCGCGTGCCTGTAGTCCGAGCTACTCGGGAGGCTGAGACAGAAGAATTGCTTGAACCCGGGAGGCGGAGGTTGCGGTGAGCCAAGATCGCACCACTGCACTCCAGCCTGGGCAACAAGAGCAAAAAACTCTGTCTTAAAAAAAAAAAAAAAAAAAAAAAAAGAAGAAGTAACCTCTAACATCATATTATTAGTTTCAGAAAATCAACCTTCTCTATAAAAATGAACAGTGTTTTTAAAGGAATGTTGAGGTCAAAAAAAGTCAGAATGCCAATTTATTCATTTGTAAAAAATAATAATCACAGTAATAATAATTTCCACATGAATCAGAAGGTCTCTGGGTAACGCTGGCTTTTAACCACCAACACACACATGCACACAAACAGAAACTGCCTTTGCTATTTGAACATTCCAGGAATCAAATGAAAACACTGCTCAAAAAATTTCCAGGTAAACCATGCTAATACAGGATTAATAAAGTCTCTTTAAATGTTAATAAAGTCTCTCCATAAAATGTTCAGCCCTGAAGACACAAAGCAAATGATAAAACATCATGTTTTATAACAGGTTACTATGGTCAATGGAGTACCAACCACAAAACATAAACTTCTACTGAGGCAAGCACATTCGGTGAGTGTAAAATAGCCCACTGGGCCCAATTTCCATGAAGAGGTGCCAGCTCCATTTGGTTTGTACAATCTACAAATGAATCCATGCACTATCAGAACTGTTACCTGCATGACTCTGGATGGTAGGGGGAGGGAAGGGTCTCAAAAAGAGAGAAAAAGGATTTTTCATGACACTGGAAATTAAGAGCAGATTATATAAGATTTAAGTTGAATAACAAGAATAAAGCTTTCATGTATCTCTATGTGAAAAAAAGTAGCCTAGAAATCTGTAAACTCCAACTCGTCATAAAACATAAATCCATTATACTTAATGATTTATAATCTACTCTTAACATTTCATGTTTTTGCATCCTGATATAAGAAACACAATGCCCTATTCTGTTTTTGCTTGGGTGAAGCTAAAGAACTCAGTACCACCACATTTTTTGTAGGGTCAAAGAGATAGCTAAAAGATCCCCCTTAATTACTAATTTTTCTTGGTATTTTACAACTCTGGATTCCCCCAAACTCTTGCAGCATCACAGTAACTTCTAGCTATTCTTACAACATTGCTGTAGCTTCACACTCCTGGACTTAAGTGATCCTCCTGCCTCAGCCTCCAGAGTCGCTGAGACTACAGGCACAGATCAACATGCCTGGCTAATTTAAAAAAAAACAAAAACAAAACAAAACATTTCATAGAGGTGGGTTCTCACTATCTTGCCTAGGCTGGTCTCGAACTCCTGTTGTCATAAGTTGTCTTTTACATGCTTTGGCATTCAATGCTCAGTAACAACCTGAGTATATTTAATTATAATGCCTCACTTTTAAATAGTACTCTACAGATCATAAAGTGCTTTCTTTCATACTGATGTAGCCTCCCTTGTAGTAAATCACAGCTTTGCAGTTCAATTTTTGCAAAACCCTTTCAAAGGTATTTGTCAATTAATAAAGATTTAACATAAAGGTGACCCAGAATCTATGAGGACAATCTAGGGGGAAATGACTGCCAACTGAAGATGGAAGAAAAAACATGCCATTGAAATTATTCTCACAGTTTTGACAGTAGAGAGAAGCCATCAAAAGACACCACAAAATGCATAAAATTAAAGGGAAATGTTTCTTGCATGGGCTGCAGTAGTGTTTTAAACAGAAGGGAAAGACCATTAAACGTGACTGGTATTCACTACGTTTTAACTACACTGGCATCAAAGTCTGAGCCTGCAAGTGCATGTCAGAATAACTTGCATTTATTCTGAAATAAATGTTTCTCACCACTGCAAGGGTGCATGCATGAGGGGGGAGCAAAGTATTCTTTTAAATATGGAAGCACATCACCCTGACAATCTAACTCTGACAAGCTTGCATTGTTCTAGGCATTCTATTTCTACCTCCCAACAGAACAGCATCAGCAACGTTTGTGATCATATTCTGTCAGCTGCTCTGCTAACAATGAGAAATTTTTACTTGTACATGGATAGTAAGTTCCCTGAGAAGGCGCATCTCCGGGACCAGTGTTCTACCTCTTTACTTTACAATCTAATGTCAGCAAGAGTATTTTTGTGCACACATTACCCGTGCACACAGCTTAGAAACAAATGAGGTTTGTAACCTGCAAATTGGTTCCACAGAGTAAATAACTGATTCACCAGATATCTGTAAAAGCAAATATAATATCCATGAATTATGTCTCTGTATTGAAAAACCATAAAATGCTCAGGACCTTTGTGTTAACAAAAGTATTTTGCTTCCATGTGTTAAGATTTTTCCCTTATATATGCAGACCACACACACCAAAGAGAATTATAAACATCAGAGTTCTTTTAACCTTTACAAACCAACACAGTAATTATACTGCAAAGGTATCTGACAACCCAGGGTAATACTAGAAAGGGATTCTTTCTGCGCCCCCTTCTTTTAAACAGTTCTCAGTTTTTCCACAATTTATAGGCGGCCTGTGCAAAAGATTTTCATAGCCATGAATCCTACTAAAGATACATTGGGAGATAAAATAACTATTCCGATTCACAAGAATATTTGAAATGCTGCCAAAGGGAATGTTTCTCCAAACATTAAGAGGGTATTAAATTTTAAGAGAGAGGCTATCATCAAAATGAAGGCAGAGAGAAGTACACGTAAGTCAACCTGACAAGTCTATATTGATAAAGCACAGATAAAAGTTATCTCTGGGTTAATGCCCAGTACAGGCAGTTCTCAATTTATGAATGAGTTGTATACAGAAAGTTCATTTGTAAGTCATTTGTTTGAAACTTCAAATACATTTGCTCAGAGAAACAATGTTGTAAATAGTGCTTAGTTTTGCAGGAAGGCAAAAAGAGCTACTGAGCCTATAATGTAGACAAACTCTAGTACCAGGAGCAGGGGATAGGAGGTAAATAAATCAGGAGGAGGTGGGGGGGCAGCTTTCTTCTTCCGTACCTGGGAAACACCCAGAGTTTTTTTTCTGGCATCTGCCTGCCTCCCCTTCTATACTTCTCCCACTGTCTACATGCTTCATCTCAGCCCATGTCACGGAGCACCAAAATAACTGAATATAGTTAACCCTCAACTCTTTTCCCAAACTCCCCTTCCTGAGTCCAGTCATCTGGCCATCAAAGGCTAATAAAGAGTTCAGTTCAGTAAAGACTTGTTTCTGGGTTTTGACAGCACAGATAATCTTGAGAGAGAAGAATGGGTATATGACCAAGCTCTGAGTATACACACAAGAATGAGCCATCTGGGAGGACTGGGCTAATCTCAGGAATTTCCTCATAATTTAGTAATGGTAAACAAGAACAAGACTCAGCTCCTAAGAACTGCAGATGAAAGAAGTAAAGTAGAAGCAGGTTCCTGGCCAATAGGTATAGATCAAAGGCAGGGCTTCCATCCCACACCGGGTTTCTAATGGCAGTATCTAGAAGGTTCCTTGCCTTTTCATGGGGAGCCACACATGACTGCTTGCTCTTCTTCCCATGAAGATAACATCAGACCCAGATGGTTTAAAAGATGAAGAGTCCTAGATGGGCATGGTGGCACGCTCCTGTAATCCCAGCACTTTGGGAGGCTGAAGAGGGTGGATCACGTGAGGTCAGGAGTTTGAGACCAGCCTGGCCAACATGGCAAAACCCTGTCTCTACTAAAATTACCGAAAAAAATTTAGCTGGGCGTGGTGGTGTGTGCCTGTAATCCCCAGCTACTCGGGAGGCTGAGAGACGAGAATTGCTTGAACCTAGGAGGCAGAGGTTGCAGTGTGGCAAAATCACACCACTGAACTCCAGCCTGGGGGATAGAATGAGACTGCCTCAAGAAAAAGAAAAGATGAAGAGTCCTTATACATTGACTCAGTGGTCTTCTGCTGTTCCTGGGACAGAGATGTAATGCCCAGCAAATAACAGGGTACTCACGGCCAAATCTGGGGTGAGGCTGGGATGGGAGTAATGATGACATTAGGAAGGTAACCAGTTGTGGCAGAATCTGGTTAGTTGTTGAAAAAACAGTTTCCCTGTATTCCTTGACATACAGGCTGACAATTCCCCACTTTACCTGCAGTTGACTATGTCCATGTGACTAAATTCTGGTCAATGGAACATGGAAGGAAGCGGTGTATGCCAATTTCATCAACAAACCTCCCATGTGGTTTCTCTCTCTTCCCTAACCTCTCTCTTCTGCCAGGTGCAGAAGATCCTGAAGGTCTCCCAACACCGAGGGAATGTCTGAGCCTTGAGATAGAAAGAGCCTGGGTCTGGGAATCGCCACCACACAAACACCCTCTCCAACTGTAGAATACCCCGAGTTATCTGTAACACCATCAAAAAAGGACTTCTATTGTGTTCCACCCCGGAGAGTTGGGGTTGCTTGTTATTGCCCACTGTTCCATCACCTCTTTGTTGGATCTCAAGAAATGTCCTTTACATTCATCTGCCCTGGACAATACACTAGGTTTGTTTGTCCTCAAACTAAATGGCCCCACACTGCTAAGATTTTATAATGCTTCAAGTTTGTTTGTTTAGTTGCTTTTTCTTTTTCTTAGAGTCTTGTTGTGTCACCCAGGCTGGAGTACAATGGTCTTGGCTCACTGCAGCCTCCATCTCCCAGGTTCAAGTGATTCTCTTGTCTCAGCCTCCTAAGTAGCTGGGATTACAGGCACCTGCCAACATGTCTGGCTAATTTTTGTATTTTTGGTAGAAATGGAGTTTCACTGTGTTGGCTAGCCTGGACTCGAACTCCTGACCTCGTGATCTGCCTGCCTTGGCCTCCCAAAGTGCTAGGATTACAGGCATGAGCCACTGCACCCGGCCAATGCTTCAAGTTTTTATAGGTTTTCTCCTTCTTTCACTTTGGTTGGTATATTTAACCCAAGAAAGCCCTCTTATTCCTCCTAATCTATTTGGGAAACTGAAGAAGTAAATGTGCTGAATAATTAACCTTACTCTGAGTGTCCTTGTGAGCCAAAAGGGCTCCGGGTCCACCACGGCTTCATCTACGAGTACAATTCAGAATTTTTTGTTCGTCCATTTTCTCCTTCCCAAGAAGCTTTTTCCTACTATTTCCAGATTTCATAAGTAGACTAGGTTCACAGAAATATGTATTCTGCCTAGGAAAACTAGGATATCATTTTTATAACTAAATCCATGGAAGTGACATCAAGTGAACTTTGTTGTAAACAGCTCGCTCACTTCATTCATTCACTATTCATTTATTCAGTTTACTGTTAACGGGAGAGGGGAGAAGAAACTGAAGACAGATAAAAGTGAAGAAGAAAAATAAGTTGTAACCATTCTTCATGCCTTGCTCTGTCAACATTCCTCTTACTTTTTTCCTAAGTTGTTAGAGGGTACAATAAAAACGAAGTTAAGATATAATTTGAAATAGAATCTGCCTAATCCAAGACCCTAGCTTTCTACCCTTGCTCTTGACATAGCGATTTTCTGGAGGCGTCTACCCTCACCACTTTGTTCCATCTCTAGAAAGATCCAGGGCTTAAACAATTATGTCCTTCTGTGGCATCCTAAGAAAAGAGAAGTGACCTGTTTGGTGCCTGTGTGCACCCCTCTTTAATAAAGCATGGCCTGATAGGTTTCCCAATCTTTAGGGAGCTCTGCTGGGGGTTGGCAGCAAGGATTCTGCCTGCCTTTACCTTGCAATTTCTAGGAGAATAAATTCAAAATGGTTCCCGAGTTCAGTATGTGACTCCCACTTCTGCTGCCAAAAAAACAAGACGGCTACTGTATGAGTGCACTCTACTCATCAGGCACTCTGAGAAAGAAGGTGACCTGGCTGGTAAATATCGGTCTGTGGAAAGACAAAGTATTTTTATATAGAACCATTGACTACCATTATAATTTTGAAATATGTTCCCTATAAAAAAATACTGAAGTCAATACATTAGTTTAAAAGGACACAAAAAGAGTCTTTATTCTGCCAAGGTGAATGTATGTGCTTCCACAGGAAGCCCATAAAGGGAATCTAGAGGCCACTTCATGGAGTATTCTGCCATTGCCAATGTCTCCTCTACAAAAGATGTCATTCTTTTATACATTCTTTTATTTTATTTTTTCTAGAGACAGGGTCTCGCTCTGTCACCCAGATGGGCGTGCAGTGGTGCAATCAGAGCTCAATGCAACCTTGAACTCCTAGGCTCAAGCAATCCTCCCACCTCAGCCTCCTGAGTAGCTAGGACTATGGACTTACACTACTATACTCAGCTAATTTAAAAAAAAATTTAAAGAGATAAAGTCTTGTTCTGTCACCCAGGCTGCAGTGCAGTGGTGGGATCACAGCTCACCGTAGCCTCCAACTCCTGGACTCGAGAGATCCTCCTACATAAGCCTCCCAAGTAGCTAGGACTACAGGCTCAGGCCACCATGCTCAGTCAGTTTTAAAATGTTTTTGTAGAGATAGGGTCTCACTATGTTGTCCAGGCTGGTCTCAAACTTCTGGCTTCAAGTGATCCTCCTACCTCAGCCTTCCAAAGTGCTGGGACTGCAGGGATAAGCCACCACGTTCAGCCTCTTTCTAAATTCTACCAAAAACATGCATTAATATTATATCATGCAATGCCATGTAAGTCATGTTTTAGATATGCCACGGCCGATTTCTATTCCATGAGGAGTTCTCAGCATCATAAAGGTATTTGAAGTTTAAGTCTACATGTTGTAAAGGTGATGCTGAATGCCCAATTCTCAGACTAGAACCAGAACTTCCACAACTTCATATTTTTAAGAATATCAAGCAACTTTCATTTACGATTAACTATAAAGGGGTTAATTTTCTCCTCAGTTGGCTATTGTCAATAAAATATTTACTTAACCTAATGACTGACTGATACCAAAGAAGGTATAAGGACTCAGTTGTTAAGAAACAGTGATGTACAATGTTGACTGAGAAAGGGATGGAGAGCTTCAAAGACCTTCAAAACATAAATCCGATTACTGCTACCCATAATCAAATGTGTATGTCTAAGTCTTCCCCAGGGGAATATACCTATGGCTCCACCGCTGATCTGATGCAAGCTCATCCTCAAGGCCATCCCTCCCCAAGACTGACTCTGAGTGTGAGGGATAACAGACTATAGTTGCTGATGGGGTGGCTATCAGCTTGTCACAGAGATTAAAAATATGGTTATCGCGGCTGGGCTCGGTGGCTCACGCCTGTAATCTCAGCACTTTGGGAGGCCAAGGAGGGCAGATTGTGAGGTCAGGAGATTGAGACCATCCTGGCTAACATAATATGGTGAAACCCTGTCTCTAATAAAAAAAAAAAAAAAAAAAAAAAAAAAATTTAGCCGGACGCGGTGGTGGGCACCTGTAGTCCCAGGTACTCCGGAGGCTGAGGCAGAAGAATCACTTGAACACAGCAGTTGGAGGTTGCACTGACCTGAGATCATGCCACTGCACTCCAGCCTGGACATCTCAAAAAAAAAAAAAAAAAAAATATAAATATATATATATATAGCCAAATAAACATATATATATGCAAGGATAACCGTATAAATATATACATATATATGTATATATACACATATATATGTATATATTTATACGGTTATCCTTGAGCTATAGGTGGAAATTTGTGAAATAAGTGGTGAAAACAAGGGTATAATGGCTACATAAACCCTTTCATACCTAATATCATACCTAACATAGAGTGAGAGACAAGCCCGAGAAAAAACAAACAACGCAGCCCAAGCTGGCCAGAACAGCATGACTTAAGGGTGTGCTCACTAGGCCGTGCTATGTAAGTTGAAAAGACGTGACACCTGAGATCAGGAGTTTGGTGTTTAGAGCATGCATACACTTTTTCTGTTTTTTCTTCTATAAAGCTCAGTGTACTTTTATGGTAGTTTAACTTTCAGGTTTGATACCTTGGGAACACAGCATCCTCTATCTTGGCAGAATTAATGGGGGCATGAATGGCCTTTTCCTAAGTAGAATGGTGATTTAATAGAGTTTTTATGTGTGAGTATAGTCCAACAGTAGACCTGACATTTTTATCAAGAGGAGAAAAGTGTCAACCTGAAAGATGTGCTGACACCGTTTATGGCTATTGCTAGGAATACAGCAGGGCAATCCTTCCCTTCTTTTTATCTGGAGGGCAGGGACCCCTTTAGTAGGCTGACCTGGCCATTCATTCAGTCCAGCCTAAGCCGCAGGCTTTCTGGTCCACATTCCAGTGCAGGCAGACACTGTGTTGACATTGTTTTTAAATCCTCCCTCCTCACCTAGAATACATTGTTCTTCGATGTAGGCATGCAAATATCTGTTGAATGTATCGTTTCAATTATGGACACCAACACTGCCTGCCCGGTAAGTATGACCCAGAAATGATCTTTGACTCCTTCCTCTCCATTCTCAAAATCCATTAATTACTAAGTTCTAGTATTCTACCCCTTTCAATGCCTTTGAATATGTTGCCCCCTTTTCCTTTCCTGCCATTCCGCCCAATGCCCTCAAATGAATAGGCCCTCATTACCTATTATTAATTCCTGACTCACCTGCCCCGTCTCTCCCAGTTCTGGCCATCCTACATAAATTGTCACTCATTTCATATATATACACCAACTCACTGAACCATTTCTCTAAACAAGAACTGGGAACCCTGTGTCTCCTGCTACATTAACTTCACACTCCTCTGCCAGGTCTTAGTGATCAATTAGCTCTGCCTTCCCCACGGCTGTCAAATTCTCCTTCTCATCGATCTCCAGCAACGCACGCATCCTCACACCGATCTCCAGCAACGCACGCATCACTCCACTGGCCCCTCCAGCATATCCCATGCAGGCCATCTGTGTCCCTTCCTCATGCTTTTGTTCCTGCTGCCACTATGCCTAGAATGACCCCTCAGTTTCCTCCACCTATCATCACTACATGTCCTATTAAAGTCCATGTCAGGTTTGCTTCTCATAGGAATCTCTTCCTGATGACTCCAATCTCTAGCCATTCCTCTTTCCTCTTCTGAACCTAACACTGGCACCCCATTACAAATTCTCAGTTGTTTGTCATGGATATTGCTCTATAATTGCTTCCTGTGAATTGGTATCTGTGTCCTCAACTAAGTTTTTTTTTTTTTTTTTTTTTTTTTGTTAAACACAGAGGTTCGCTCTGTCACCCAGGCTGGTTCAGTGAAGTGGTCAGATCTCGGCTCACTGCAACCTCTACCTTCCAGGTTCAAGTAATTCTCCTGCCTCAGCCTCCCGAATAGCTGGTATTACAGGTATGCACCACCATGCCTGGCTAATTTTTGTATTTTTAGCGGAGATGGGGTTTCACCATGTTGGCCAGGCTGGTCTCAAACTCCCGACCTCAAATGATCTGCCTGCCTCAACCTCCTAAAGAGTCAACTAGATTTTTTTGAAGATAATTTTAGATTTACAGAAAGTGGCAAAAATAGTACAGAGCTGCCTTGTACTTTCCACCCAGTTTCCCCTTCTGTCAACAGCTTACAAAACCATAGAACCATGATCAAAGCTGGAAAGTTAACCTGGGTCACGACTACTCAACAAACCTTAGGATTTCACCAGTTTTTGCACCAAACAGGTTTTTTTTTCCTGTTTCAGGATCCCATTTAGACTTTTATGTGGTTATATTTCTTTAGTTTCCTCTAATCTGTGGCAGTTCCTGAACCGTTCCTGATCCTTAAAGACCTTGACATTTTTTAAGAGCAGGGGTCAGTTATTTTCTAGAATGTCCTTCCATTTGGGTTTGTCTGCTGTTTTCTCTCGATTAGAATGAGATTATGCCTTTTCAAGGAGGATATCAGAGATGACATGCCCTTCTCAGTGGGACACACGATGTCAATATGTATCACTGGTGACATTAACCTTGATCACTTAGTTAAGGTGATATCTGCCAGAATTCTTCACTGCAGACTTTTATTTTCTCTTTGTAATTACTAAATGTTTTGGGGAGGGCTATTTTGAAATTCTACAAATTTCTTGTTTCTGCATATATTTTTGCCTACTCGTTCTAATCCATATAATCCACATCTGCTGATCCACTGGTGGAACTTTCTCACGGCAATTCTTACTATGAGTTCTAATGAAGTTTTCATACTCCTTCCTTCCTTATTTCTTTATTGACTGATATTCTGCTGTAAGGAAGAGTCATCCCTTTTCACTTATTTATTTATTCATTGGAATCAACAGGTGTTTTATTCTTTGGGTTATAATCCAGCATTTATTTCCTTACTGAGTTATTCTAAGCTCTAGCTAGATAATCTACCACTTCAGAGTAGACATGGCGACGTTGTGTCCTGTGTTACAGGTTGTCCCTTGTGTCTAAGACAAGGACAGGCACACAGTAGGTATTCAGTTCATTTGCTCATTCATTTAACAGATTATGTTGAGGACCTTGTGTTAGGTGTTACAGTTGCAAGAAATAAAACAATTCCTCTTCTCAAGTGATTTACAGCCTAGTTAGTAGAGACTCACATGCCCATCTGCAAGTTCCTGTTAAAAGTATTAGGCAAGGGCCGGGTGCACTGGCTCACGCCTGTAATACCAGCACTTTGGGAGGCCGAGTTGGGCGGATCACGAGATCAGGAGATCAAGACCATCCTGGCTAACACAGTGAAACCCCGTCTCTATTAAAAATGCAAAAATTAGCCGGGAGTGGTAGCGCACGCCTGTAATCCCAGCTGTTAGGGAGGCTGAGGCAGGAGAATCACTTGAACCCAGAAGATAGAGGTTGCAGTGAGCCGAGACTGCGCCACTGTACTCCAGCCTGGGAGACAGAGAGAGACTCCATTTAAAAAAAAAAAAAAAAAAAAAAAAAAAAATTAGGCAAGTACAGCAATGGCCCAGGAGAAAATACAGTAAACTCTAGCTACAGAAAAAGGGGTGTGGCAATTGGCAGGCAGGAAAGACCTCCTTAAGATCAAACAGCATTCTGCTCCCCTTCTGTTGTACTGCTTGCTCTATAAAAATCAATGGGCATATAAAATATCAAGAGACGCAAGCCATCACACAGTTAGCAGGTACTCTGAGTCCCTGAATCTTCTAAACTAATTCCCCAAATCAAACCTCAAGGGCACACTATTTAGGAAGATTTAATGTAATAAACTCAGACTCTTTATATAGTGACTATGTGCTTTTCCAGGAAAATTGGAAACAGCTAAGGTTAAAAAAAAATCTGAAAAGCCATTTGTCTTAATCCCGTCTTCAAATCCAATTTCATCGTTTTTATTCCTTCACAGGGAATAATGAAGAGCAAATAAGGACTATCATCAGTCAAAGATGGACTCCCTAAGTCTCTTTACTTAATTCAATTTTCTTGTACTGCTCTTACTGTATTCTCCAAACAAAGCTGTTCTTTTCTACATATGATAGTTCAGCCCTGCAAATGTCCTCAGGAATAATAAACAAACAGTGGGGGTACATTTTCTGCCACAAATTACACTCTGCAACATTCTTCATCCAAAGTATTTTCAATTTCAAGCAAGCAAAGACACAAGGAAAATACACTGCCTTGTTGCATGAACTGCACACAATAGAGAATTTGTACTCAGACGCTTACTGACATTCAAACCTGTTAATATGTAACTCCTACTATTGTTCTAAAGGATGAATAAGCAAACTCTCCAGCACACACAATGTTACATCATGCACTTTAATTATAATAGTAAATACTGCTGAAAGGAATTTTACTTTCACTGTTTCCTATCACCCTTTCTAATTAATGTCAATGTGTCTTTTCCATGTAAGAGAGCATACAGCAGAGGCACATATGTGTTGTGTCTTTGCGAATCTGCCCAAATGCACACATATTCATGAATGCACATACAAATAAGCTCTTATACACACAGATTCACCCCCATGTTGGCATGCATTTATAAATATAGCTTGCCCCACCCCGAGCATGCATGGAGTATACACAAACAGCGTACAGTCCAGTTGATTTCCTTTTGTTAACTTTTATACGAGATTAAGATAAAACGCTAAAAAAAGACAAGTAGACACTTCATGGAGTCTGTGATTAAGAGAGAAGCTAATGAGACAGATGGGCTGATGCATAATGGGAGCTTCAGCACGCCAGCCCACACTCGGTAAAGATTTACCATGCTATACCGTCTCCATTTCAAGTCTTCACCGTGTGGCATGCTACTTATGTTATTCTTGTTCCCAGACCACAGATACTCCCCGCTTTTCTCTACCCAGACCTCCCTAAATTAGGATTATTAAATGACACAAGATAGCATTCTTCTTCTTTAATGCTGTTATTCAAGGTTTACCCAGAGGCAATGTTTACTATAAAATCATGTGGTCTGGTTGGGTGGGGTGGCTCATGCCTACAATCCCAGCACTTTGAGAGACCAAGGTGGGTGGATCACCTGAGGTCAGGAGTTCAAGACCAATCTAGCCATAATAATGAAACCCCATCTCTACTAAAAATACAAAAATGAGCCAGGTGTGATGACACACGCCTGTAGTCCCAGCTACTGGGGAGGCTGAGGCAAGAGGATTGCTTGAACCTGGGAGGCGGAGGTTGCAGTGAGCCAAGATCTCACCACTGCAGTCTAGCTTGGGCAACAGAGCTAGACACTGTCTCAAAGAAAAAAAAAAAATCATGTGGTTTACAGCTTAACAGAGAGTGGACAATTCTGTTACAGGGCTTACCAGAAGATTTTTGAAAAAATTCTGTAAACACAGAAGAATTTCTGGGCCAGAAAAACAAGGAACAGAAAAAATATTTCATATGGACTTTTTAATTTTTATAGAATAGATTTTGCCTCTGATACAATTGGCTTTCTAAGCTATTTCCACATGTGATAACTGTCTCTAAGAGCTCACTCCATGCCATAAGAAATTGCAGAGTTACAGAAACAGTATATGTAGACAGCTCTACAATTCACAAAACATTTTTCAATGAATTATCTCACTTGATCATCACAACACCCCTGTGAGACAGATATTATAATTATCTCTATTTTATAGAGATGCGGGGAAAATCCCTGAGATTTTAAGTGATTTCCCTAAGGTCACAAAGCTAATAAATTGCAGAACTGAGATTCAAAACTAGAATTTCTGATATTGTATCTCATTTTCTCCCACTGCATGAATTTTATTAAATTTTTCTTGAATTCAGTTTTGGTTCTATTTTATAATAGTAGACTCTATAAATTCTGCTCATTACATAAATATTTTATGTGCTTCTAAATGAAACCAACACATTAATCCCTAAATTGTTTTTTGTAACATTCTCTTTTCTAGTTAAACTAAAATGCCCCAGCTGGCCAGGCACAGTGGCTCATGCCTGTAATCCCAGCACTTTGGGAGGCAGAGGCAGGAGGATCACAAGGTCAGGAGGTAGAGACCATCCTGGCCAACATGGTGAAACGCTGTCTCTAATAAAAATACAAAAATTAGCTGGGTGTGGTGGTGCATGCCGGTAATTCCAGCTACTCAGGAGGCTGAGGCAGGAAAATCACTTGAACCCAGGAGGCGGAGGTTGCTGTGAAATGAGATCATGCCACTGCACTCCAGCCTGGCGACAGAGTGAGACTCCGCCTCAAAAAAGAAAAGAAAAGAAATAGATATGCAAAAAAAAAAAAAAAAAATAGCCCCGGTTACTTTATCATCTGCTTTCTTTATTCCCTGAAATCTTCCTTTTGAGAGATCTGGTGTCCCATTATCTGAGGATCTGATTATTCCTAACTATGTTGACAAATCTTCCTTTTGCTTTTTAAAAACTCTTAATGCACATATTGCTCAATTTTATCCACCACTGCTTCCACGCTGTTACCCCAATATGTATCACAATGGCTACCCCTTTCCAGAAAATCTGAAGAGTTCCACATTTTTACTCAACCGCATTTTCTTCTCAAATTTTCCTTCTCTGTCACTGTTATTACCAAGATCCTGGAATTAAACAGAAGAGTCTTCCTTTCTGGTTTGCTACTTCTTCCTTCCAGAGCCAGCCCAAAAGCATGCTTGAACATCACTCTTTTTCAGCTCAGTACTTCCTGATGTCATAAAATGCTTACCTACATATTATCCTATGCAGGGGGCAAAAGGAAGAGGTAGCTTTAAAAAGACAGATCTATTTATGTGCCAACACAGCCTGATAACTAGACTACTAGGGAAAAAAAAAAGAAAAAAAATCATAAGATGACAGCTCAATGGGACATTAGACATGCCCCCTTTTGGGGGGGTATGTGTAGGGGATTCTCGACTGTGGTCACTATATTCCAGCAGTGACACAGGATACAGCTTCTGGGGTTGAAGTCTGCATTGTCTAAACAGGACAGTCAGACTCTGGGGCAGACCATCCTCCTGTCTTGTTGCCCAACTCTACTTTCCCTGTGGTTTTGATGGGATTATTTTGGAATCTGCTATTTCTGTCTCACTGCTTTTCCCCAAACTGTCATATAAGTACTGCAGCTCGACTACTTCACAGCTGCCAAATGTCACTCCAGAGATGGCGGTATTTCAGTGGCAAGTGAAGTGATGATCCCTCTGTGTCATCAAAATGCTCATTGAAGGGGTTAAGCATCTGGAAGAGGGTTGCCTTCGTGCATGAACGGAGTGTTTCTGTTTTAGTTTGTTTCACTGTCTATCCTGGAGGAGGAGGTCATTAGCTCCACCTGAGCATGATGGAAGACACACAGACCAAAAACCATTCCACACAGCTACTAAAATGCACAGGGAAAACATGAGCAGTGATGCTTTTCATAGGTTCTTTTCTACAGGGACTTCAAAGTCTTAAAGCATCAAGGTTGCAAAATGATGGTAATTTTTAGAGGTGGAAGAAACCTCAGAGAGCAAAGCACTCATGTTACAGATGGGGAACTTTGAAGCACAGGGTCACGGAGTACCTTGTTCAAAGCCCCCGTGACTTATTCCCAAGTCCAAGGGTGTTTCACTTGAATTTGGCTTTATCTGCAAACACACTCAGAGTATCAAATCTCTGTCAGTCAACTCAAGCACAGACCCAGCTTCTAAAGCACATGGCATCGGCAATAAATTTCCTGTTTTGTTTGGCTATGTTTATTTGTTTAAGTACTCAGGAAAATCTCCACCGGAAAAAAAACTGGGTGTTGAATAGATGGAGAACAGGACACAGTAGATACAGCAGCAACAAATGTTTACTGGACATTAACTATACCCCAGGCCAGGCAATGTTCTCAGGTTTATATGTCTATAATTCCCACAGTGCTCTGTTGCTCCCATTTTAAAAGAAGAGAGAGAGAGAGAGAGAGAGAGAGAGAAAGGCGGGGAGAGGGGGCGCGGAGGAGAGGAATGATTATTCCTGAAGAGAAAACAAGAGAGACAGGATATAACTGCCAACTCAAAAAACTACCTTCCAAAGTTTTACTAAAACATTCAGCAAAAATCTAAAAAAATACCAGTGATATACTTCTCATTTAATCTGAAGAGATGACCCTTCTTAACACTGCTTGGCATATAGCTGTTTCTTGCTAATAAAAAAAAAGTACTTCCAAGATGTTCTGTATATTATTTCCAAATCTTATCACAGTTGTTTCAACAATCAGTGAATGAATAATTCACTATTTGAACACTGATGACATGAGAGGCACTAATGATATTCAGGGGGCACGGGTCTTGAGTTGGGGAGAAAGGGAAATGAATGTTCATTTTATCTTCCACCTCTAGATGCTATAACATCAAAAGCTCTGGTATCTCACATTCTGGAGCTTAGAAAACTATATAAATGCTTCATTTCATTTGATAATCTCGAAAAGAAAAAAAAATAGTAATTTGAAAAGTACCATAGAATACTGTCATTTTGATACAGCTGTATCAAAGTTGGATTTCTACCTCCAGTTTGGCCTACACTTTGAGTGGTACGGTTCGTCAACCCTGAAAGCAGCGTTAGTGTTCCAGCGAAGGTCTGAGTGGCAGTCTGCTTTAGGGTTCCAACAGGAAAGACAAAATTGTAAGCTTTGATATCAGCCATTTTCTAATGTGGTTGAAGAGTAGATGACGGAATAGGCTACCTTATTTCATTACCATTATTACAACTATGTGAATGTTTCCATACTGACACTAGAAATCATATGATTTATAAAACTTACAAAGAATAAAATGTTTCATACAGAAGCCTGGTAAGTTATTTTAAAACTCTAAAGTACTCCAAAATAGTTTAAAAGCTATGCCTACATATAAAACACAATGTACTCTTGAATTTTTGACCCCACATTTTTTGTTTTTCCTAAAAAAAAAATCATTAAATGTCTCAAAATAATGCTTTTACCCAAAGTGGCTATGAATTATAGAGGCTATCTACAGATTGAAGGACGGGTAGTAGAATAGGGAAGGGCACATTTATGTTGAAAGATACATTTTGGGGAAGTCTGTATTTTTTTTTTCTTTTTTGTTTTTTTGAGATGGAGTCTCCCTCTGTTGCCAGGCTAGGGTGCAATGGCATGATCTTGCCTCACTGCAACCTCCTGACTCCCTGGTTCAAATGATACTCCTGCCTCAGCCTCCTAAGTAGCTGGGATTACAGGAATGATCCACCATGCCCAGCTAATTATTTTTTGTATTTTTAGTAGAGACTGGGTTTCACCATGTTGTCCAGAATGGTCTCGATCTCCTGACCTCATGAGCCGCCCGCTTTGGCCTCCCAAAGTGCTGGGATTACAGGCATGAGCCATTGCGCCCAGCCATGTATTTTAAATACTTAATATCAGCAAGATTTTCTTAACCTTAGAAATGTACATTTCAACCTTTTATTTTTTCCTTTTCAACCTTATGATACAGATGCAGCTGAAGGGTTGAGGAACTTGAAACCCTACAGTTTTCCTTTTTGTGTTTCTGTAGGATAAAGCAAACATTTCCTAAGAGCTGAGGGGCGGGGTGGGTTACATACGGGGCCTGAAGGGGGAAACACCCCATGTTCCATAGTGCACAGTGTGTGTGTGTTGGGTGAGTGCATGGATGCGGAGTAGGGGATGAAACAGGCAACTAAACTGGGCTTATTAAAGAACGAAAAACACATCTGGGTAGAGTACGTGCTGGATGTTTGAGCCCCTGAAGAGAGCACTGGCTAGGGAGGGATAAGATACAGAAAAAGATTTGCCAAAGACAGTAAATCCAAAGCTAAAAATGCAGCCTTTACCAAACACAGGTCAAGGCCTAAGGAGATAAAAGAAATCTCTGATCAGATCCTGTTATTTAAGAGACCACTAAAAGCACCCAGGAATGGAGGGAGGAAGGTGAGAAGAACCACAATCCCACAAACGATGCTGAGTGGAAGGGTACCAGATAGTAAAGAGGTCAGATGTGACAAATGGAGGGGCTATTCTGATCTGGAACTAAAGTCTGTTTAAAGTGAACTAAATAAAGTTAATTATGGGTGTGCACAAAAGGTAGAATTAATTATATCATTAATCTCACTCTCTAAGGTGAATTATAGTAGGTAAAGAAAAAGGATATAGTTAGTAGGATAATAAGGTAAATGTGTTCTGGTGTATCTCGATTCTTCCTTTGGGTAGTTAATAAAAATATCACCATACTGTGATAAAGACGGGGTGGCATTCATCTTTCTTTCTTTTTTTTTTTTTTTTTTTTTTGAGACAGAGCCGTGCTCTGTCACCCAGGCTGGAGTGCAGTGGTGTAATCTTGGCTCACTGCAACCTCCACTTCCCAGGTTCTAGCAATTCTCCTGCCTCAGCCTCCTGGGTAGCTGGGATTACGGGCTTACACCACTACCTCCAGGCTAGATTTTTGTATTTTAGTAGAAATGGGGTTTCACCATGTTTCCCAGGGTGGTCTTGAACTCCTGAGCTCAGGCAATCCCCCCACCTTGGCCTCTCAAAGTGCTAGGATTACACGCGTGAACCACCACGCCCGGCAACATCTATCTTTCTAACATGTTTGTTTAGTCATAAAAAGTAAAAGATTCATTTCACAATTTCTTAAGGATATACAGTGTCAATAAGATGCATCATTTACATTACCTAAATTGAGAAATCAGTAACCCCACGATCTTTACTGGCCCTAGCAACCGTGCACTCAGGGGGTGTTTGACAGTCCGCTTCTCTCCTTGCCTTCTTCAGTCCTCAACCTGGTCCAGCTGTCAATCACAACCTTATTGTCAGTCCCTGACTATTCTTTCTGTTCTATGCCTTCCAGATCAACAGATCTTTCTCCACTGGTTTCTCCCGTTTCCGATTTCAGATGCATGCCATGCCTTTTTTTTAGAAGGGCCCACTTCATCTTTCCTCTTCACTCAAGCCAGTTACGATAGTGTTGACTATCTCCCTGAGGACTGTAAGCTCCATTAGGGCCCGTCTCCTGTCCACCTTGTCCTCCTCCCTTATCTACAATGCCTAGCCCTACACTAGCACACAGCGGCCCCTAGAAAGGCCTTTGCTAAATTAATAAATCAGTGATAAATGAATGGGATTAAAAGTAAAGGCGTTGTTTCCATTCTCACATTTCAAAAGTTGTGCTTTAACTTTGCACTGGCAAAATCCTAAGGCACCCCAAAGTCCCCGTGGGACTTTGCAAATTGACATTTCAACAATGATTTTGCCTGGTCTTGTAGAGAGGTCTTATACATGAGTGCACAAATGGTTTAGGCAACCATGTGTAGTATATGAACACAGCCAAAAACTGCTGACCACAGATCTGAGGTCGCAGCACAATTAATATGGTTAAGTATTCCCCACTCTCCTGCCTCCCTAGAGACATTTATTCTGGTAAGCCCTTGATTACCAACATGTCTATATTTCTGCACACCAGCCAGTGATCCACAGCAAGAGAATCCTTTCTTCCTCCCTGAGTCTCTATCGATTTCGTAGTTTGGGAGGAAGCTAAGTGCTATTCAAATACCAAATGTTCCATATGGCAGTGTGATTACCATTCCCACTACCGTTACGTGAGGCCTTCTACCTACACTCACGAGGTGCCTCATCAGAATCTGGCAGAACATTATGAACTCTTTTCCTGACCTATATTTGCTAACTCATTTGTTGTCCTCTCTCCCTCTGTGAACTTATTAATTTTGTTGAAATAACATACATGTGTGTAAAATCCAAGTTTTGTTTTCTTATTCATCCTCATCATCACTTACAGGAAAATGATTTATGACACACTAAGGAGATATTCTTAAGCTAACATGTCTTAATTAGGAATTCAGATATTCCTCTTCTGCTGAGAAATAGAGAGCTGTTCAAATTAGACCAGAAATTAGGGCCAAAACAAATGCAGCGTCCACATAACACAAGCTCGTTACAGGGAAGCCAGTGAAAGGCAGAGGCTGAAGCCACACAAGTCATTCTGTGTTTGTTCCCTTCATGCCAAATAATTCCTTGAATGCTTTTCCTTTCACTTTTCAACATTATGATGGAGCCAGAGGGTCAAGAGATTCACAACCCTACAGTCTTGCCCTTCATATATCTGTAGGATAAAGCACACATTTCCTAAGAGCTGGGGCGGTGGGGTCTCTTCATCTACCTTCTCTTTCATTTATTTAGTGAAATGAAGCTTATTTAGTAATGACGGAAAGAGATGAGCCAACTAGGGCAGCTCACATATGGTGCCAGACGGTGAGGGACTCTCTCTGTGCCCAAGGCACTTGGTGTGCCACAGGAGCTAGGCAGCTCCGGGTGGGAAAGCAGCTCCGCTCTCACACAACGGCTGCTCCAAGGGTGCCCCCTAGCCAGGTGGTCCAGATAGCCATGGTTTCAAAGCTCTGTGAAAAATAGGTCTCTGACTTGAAGACTTCCATCAGGCAGTCTCTCCAGGACTGGGATTACCCCACTAATACTAAGTAAAGTCAATCAGAAGTACGCTAAACCCTTTTTTGTTCAGAGACTAGAAGAGGATGAAAACAGGGAGGAAAAAGAGGCAAAGTAATTTTGCAAGATTAGGATTATACTGTGGTCTGTGCCAATATCTTACGTTTGTTTACTTCTATGCTGATGATTTTTTTGAATGATTAAATACTCCTGAAATAGGATTTTTAACAATTTTAGACATTTTATATAAATTATCTGCAGCAACACCCAATGGAGAAGGGTACTATTATTATCCGAATTTTACATGCAAAGTAACTTGCCCAATGTCACACTTCGAGAAAACAGCAGAGCTGGAATTTGAGCCCAGGAAGCCTGAAGCTTGCAATCTTATCTACAGCTTTTGCATCATATGGCACTAACATAGTTATATTTAATCCTGTTCCTGATATTGGACATATATATATACGTATATACATACATATAGAGACACACACATACTTTTAAACTAATGAGCAGTATAACTTCAGATACATGTCTAATAAAGGCTTATTATTAAATACATTTTTGCTCTTATTTAAGAAATGAAAAACTATGCTTTCTTCTGAAAAATGATTGCTATCTAGTGATTTCATAGTTGTCTAAAAATACTTTGCCAGAAAGGAAGAACTTAAAATTCCCAAGGACCCTTCTACTCCTTCTGGATTTAATATTATTTCTGAACTGTCGAAATCTGAGAAGCTTCAAGCATGCTACTGTCTAATGGAGAAAGGTTCTACAAAACAGCACAATTTACTAACAAATGACCTCCCCAACCCCAAAAACCCAAAATACATGGAAACATCATTTTGCATAATCAGTTAGCAAAAGCTCTTTTTGTTTTCAAAATTCCCAGCACTGGAAAATTGTATGAGGCAGACACTCTCATAAACTGCCTCTGGAAATATAAACTGGTATGACTTTATTGGAAAGTAATTTGGCAACCAGTTACCGAAAGCCTTAAAACTTGACAACTCTTACATTTAACAGTCTGCTGCTAAGAAATTAGCTTAAGGAAATCATTTGTAATGAGAACTAATACAGAGCTATAAGAAGATTTTTGGTATCGTAAAAGCAAAAATATGGCTGGGCGTGGTGGCTCACGCCTGTAATCCCAGCACTTTGGGAGGCTGAGGTAGGACAACTGATTGAGGTCATGAGTTTGAGACCAGCCTGGGCAACATGGCAAAACCCCATCACTATTAAAAAAAAAAAATACAAAAATTAGCCAGGCATGGTGCTATGCACCTGTAGTCCCAGCTATTACTACTTGGGAGGCTGAAGTGGGAGGATCACTTGAGACTTGGAGGCAGAGGTTGCAGTGAGCCAAAATCATGCCACTGCACTCCAGCCCGGGTAACAGAGTGATAACCTGTCTCAGAAAAATAAAAAGGCAAAAAAATTAGAAACAGCTAACTGTCCAGTTAGAATGGATATAAATTAATTTTAGAATATTTGTTCAATGGTGTATAATCATTAAGAATTATATTGTAGAAAAATATCTGTTGCTACGAAAGATGTTCAGAATTATACTGTTAAGAAAAACAGTATTCTTAACAATCTCTACTAACTACCTCTACAATCTCTACTACCATTTGATGGTTGTCTCTCTAGGTAAATTTATGAACACTGCTTTCAGAATTATCAGCAGTGCCTTGTCATCTATCCCAAACAGTGATCTCAAAATAAGTAGAAGTTATTTCCTTTCCCACAAAAAAGCAAGGGTTCCATTTTTATAAAAGAGACAGTTAAAAAAAAAAGATGGAGTCTACATGAACATATAGATACATGTTTATGTTCTGTGTATATGTTTGTGTGACCAGATATATATACACCCCCACCCCTATATTGAGGATATTACAACTCAATGATAATTATTTCCCTTTAAAGATTTTAGAGACGTTTACCTGTACCATGTGCTTTCATCACAATGATGAACCGTAAGCTATCAGCTGTTCCTTGCAGCGGATCTTTTCACGAAGATTTTGCTTGAGTAGAAAGGGTGGCAGTGGAGAATCTCAATGAAAAATGCCTAGACCTGTAATTATAAAAACAATATTCCAACTGAGTTAGGCAGCTTCTGTGGTCTTCATTCACATTCGCTGAAGTCACAGAAACGAGAAACATTATATTGCATAATCATACACACACACACACACACACACACACAGATGCGGTTTTTCGATCAGAATGTCAGAAACTCAGGAGGCAGAGACACAGCAGGTCCCCATCCCAAGGGATGAGTGGGTTCTAGCCAGGGGTTGCTTCCCTCCCATCTCTTCACCTTAGGGACATCACTATCAAAATAATCCTGTTCCTTCCCCTCCTTCCCTGCTTGATGATTCTAAGATTTCAAAGAAATAAATAGCAGTCAGTTCTTCAGAGAAAATGTCAGAAACCTTGCTGAATTGGATGCTCTCTTTCTCTGAGATTCCTTCTAGTCACAAAATTATGCAAATTCTGTGCATATATTTACCATTCCGGCCTGACTTTCACTTTTGAAACTACACATGCCTCTTTGTTGATAACTCAGTTAAGACATGATGTCAGCGATGGCCAAGGTCATCACGAACACTGATTAATATTTACTATGCGCTGGGCCCTGTGCTAAGGGCTTTATACACTTTGCCCCACCCCATTGCAGTCTGTGAGGTAGCTAGGAATCATGATTACCTCTGCATTATTGACAAGAAAACTGAGAGTAAATACAGCCAACAGATGTTAAGGCCAGTTTGAGACAATAGTTCACAGAGGCCATGCTTAGGATTCTAGTGCTGTCCCATTTCTTCAAAGCTGATCTTGCTATCAACACTTCTGTAGTTAGTATCAAAAAGTATCATGGCAGGGCACAGCGGCGCATGCTTGCAATCCCAGCACTTGTGGAAGGCTGAGGCGGGTGGATCACAAGGTCAGGAGATCGAGACCATCCTGGCCAACATTGTGAAACCCTGTCTCTACTAAAAATACAAAAATTAGCTGGGCATGGTGGCGCATCCCTGTAATCCCAGCTACACGGGAGGCTGAGGCAGGAGAACTGCTTGAACCCAGGACGCAGAGGTTGCAGTGAGCCAAGATTTTAGCACTGCACTCCAGCCTGGTGACAGAGCAAGACTCTGTCTCAAAAAAAAAAAAAAAAAAAGGTATCAAATCAATATCACCTCATTTCCCCCAGAGTGATATGTCACCTAAGTCTTAAAACTGCTAATTTTTTATTTGATTGTACTTTGATTTTAATTCCCAAGCTCAACGGAAACCAACATGTTCATATTTCAATTGCATGAAAGTTGATGGTTATTTTAGTAAATTAAAAATGCTAAGTAATCCCAAATCCAGATGCCAAAACACTAAGCAGAAACCTAAAATCCATGTCCTGCCTAAGAAACTAAATTTCATTAGAAACAAGTCAGATAATAAAATGAAAAGGCATGTGTGAATTCCAAAGTAAAGATATGAAAATGAAGAGAGGAATTTCTATATGTAGTATAGCCATATCTTAAAAAATACCTAAACATGCTTACCTATTTACAAACTCTACATACTAATACAGATCTTATAATCACTACAACACAGTATGGATATGAGCATATCAAGAAATCAACACAATTATTTATAGATCTCACAATAACTCTCCTTTTGTATATGTGTAGACATTTTCTTGCACTATTTCGATTGTGCCTCTGCCTTTGCGAATAATACTCCCTTTGATTAATATGCCTTTCCCCTCTCTGCCATCTAGAAAATTCCTACTCATTTTTCGGCCAAGCAATGTGGCTCACGCCTGTAATCCCAGCACTCTCGGAGGCCAAGGTGGGTGGATCACCTGAGATCAGGAGTTCAAGAGCAGCCTAGTCAACATGGCGAAACCTCGTTCTCTACTTTAAAAAAATCATAATAATACAAAAAATAGCCAGGCATGGTGGCAGTTGCCTGTAATCACAGCTACTCAGGAGGCTGAGGCAGGAGAATCGCTTAAACCCGGGAGGCAGAGATTGCAGTGAGCCAAGATCGTGCCATTGCACTCTAGCCTGGACATCAACAGCAAAACTTTGTCTCAAAAAAAAAAAAAAAGAAGAAGAAGAAGAAAATTGCTACTCATTTTTCAAGGCCAAGCTTGAGCTTCAATTCCATAGTGATGTTTTCCCCATCTATCCCCTAATGTTTTCTGGAAATCCAAGCAGAATGGATTCTGCCCTTGTCTATGTTCCCTAGCTCAGCGGTGGCATCAACATCACTCTGACATCTTCCTCTTCCAAATTATGCCCCATATTCAGCCATCCAGTCATATGCCTCAACTCCCTCTGCTCCTCCCCTGCACCACCCTGGCTCCTCTGGACTCTTCCCCTGCTCCCCTAACATGTCTCCCCGCTTCCCCCCTGCCACCCCACTGCCTCCCTTGGCTCTTGCCTAAACATGGCAGTGGCTTTCCATTTCTACACATGGCCCCCAAAACCTGGTGTAATCCAGCCCCTGCATTCTTTTCCAACTTGCACTATAGCTTGGCTGGCTTACTTTCAATTCTTTAAAAGGACCTTGCTTTCCCAGGCCTTAGAGCCTTTGCACATGACTTCTTCCTTGCTAAGACTTCTCAAATCACCCACTCCTTCTATCAAACGACCTTGTATTCTTTTCTCCTTCAGCTCTCAGCTCAGTCCTCTTCTCCTCAAGGGAGCCTTCCTGACTTCCCAGCCAGGCCACTACCTCCTATGACACACTTGCATAGACTCACCCTCCCTGGTTATAGCAGTCATCTTTGTAATTTTACATTTTTTGGTTGACTCAGTGATTAATGCTCGTTTTCCTCCACAAATCGATAAATTCCAGAAGGGGAGAACTGTGTCCACTCTCACCCACCCTTCATCTTAGGGATTCAATGGAGTGCTGTATGCGTTATGGGTGCTCAGTAAAATCTGTTGAGTGAATAAATGAGCCAAAGAAGGAGAGAAGGATGAAGGGAGGGAGGAAGGTAGGAAGAAAGGAAGGTCATCCCTTAATTGTAATGATTTAATTAGTGTTTATTGGATTAATCTGTAGATCGTTTTCCAGCACACAGACTATGACATCTCCATTCCTTTGGATAACATACAAGGCTCCTTTAGATCTGACCCCAGCCATCCATGTCTCTCCTCCCCTTGCACTTGACCCTCAGCACCTCTGGGGTCCCTCCCTGGAGCTCCCTGACCCTGCTTTGCTTCCCTCATCTCCACATCCTTCTCTCTTCTGTTCCCTCCAGGCATCCTCTTTTCAAACTCCCTCAGTCTTCAAGTTTCAGGACTGGGGCTGCCTTTCTGTGAAGACCTCCCTGATGCCTTCTCGGAAGCTAGGGCCCTTTTGTCTCATTTTTCTGTAACCCATGTACCTATCCCTATTAAAGCTATTATCATATTTTTTTTGTACTTGTTTCTTAAGCAAATCCATCTCTCCTACTACAACCTAAGTCCCTCAAAGGAAAGAAAGAGGTAACCCCTCATCACCGTACCCCAGAGTTTAGTACAGCAGCCTGGCACACAAATTGTTAATAAATATTGGTTGAATTAACAACAAAAAAAGAAATGTGTGTATATACACACACACATATTATATATATATATACATTTATATATTTTTTATATATATCACACATACACACACATTTCATATTGCAAAGTTTCAGAGCTAGACATCTGAACTATACTATTAATGGAGAATATTATTATTAAATGTTGTAAGGCATAATGATTACAAATTCATCCGTAAAACGGGCCAATAACACCTACCTCACGGGGTTATGGGAGTTCAGTAAACTACATAAGGAAAATGTTCAGCACAGAGCTCAGTACACTAGAAGCACTCTATAAACACTGATGATACAGTCACTATCACTATTATTGTTAGGGCACTAAGTTGAGTTTACAACTCATGGGCAAAATGTAACAGTTTTATGTGCCAGTATTTTTCATATTAAACCATTAATTAGCATTAGCATCTGTGTAAGGACATAAAATGGCTAGAGAGGCAGTCAGAAAATTAAGGATAAAGAAGAGTCTTTATTCGTCGCAGCTGAAGGACAAATGATAGTTTTGGTAATCTGTGATATATGTGTGGAGCGACCAAACCATCAACAGCAAAGCATTTCTGTACAGAAATTAACTATGAAATCTACATGACAGAAACAATACCTATTGCCATTCCAGTGCTGTAAACATTGAGCTAATATAATTATAAATACTTACTGTAAATTATTTCTTTTGCTCATATTCATCCATTTCTGTTAATTACTGGACAGAGTAATATGACTTCATAAATAAATACTAAGGATTTGACTAATAAACATGTCATAAAATGTCTGAGTTAATAGCAAGCACGTTTCATATGTGGTCTATTAGATGCTATTCTAATTTAGAATTGCAGAAATTTAATGATATAGGCTGCAAACAGGAAAAGAGATGCAAGTCTACTTTACAACAGTATTTTGGAAAAAAAATAAGAAGGAATTGTTCACAAATGCTACCAGTACATAGGTGAACAGAATGAACTGTTAGTAGTTATTTTACGAAACAAACTTAAGAGTTCTGCCCTATGTTGTTTTCCTCTTGCATATTGGTCAAATTTAAATAATGTATACTAGTTTTATATATTATGTGCTACTGAAATATAAAGACTATCATTATTACATTTTGAGATTTCTATTCTCAATTCACATTTATCTCTGATAAAAGATAAAACCCCAAAGCAAATCATATTTCTGACTGAGGCTTTTCTTCAGAGGTACTGGAGTTATAGGAGAAGTATAAAAATACTAAATTCATAACATTCTTTTTTTTTTTTTTTTTGAGACAGGGTCTCACTCTGTTTCTCAGGTTGGAGTGAGTGGCGTGATGACGGCTCACTTCAGCCTCAACCTCTCGGGCTCAAGTGATCCTCCCACCTCAGCCTCCGGAATAGCTGGGACTACAGGCACACGCCACCATGCCTGGCTAATTTTTTAATTTTTGAGTAGAGACAGGGTCTTGCTATGTTGCCCAGGCTGTACTCAAACTATTGGTCTCTAGCAATCCTCCCACCTAGGCCTCCCAATGTGCTGGGACTACAGGTGTGAGCCACTGTGCTCAGCTATAACCTTTTCTTTTACCATGAGGATATTAAACTCGTTTTAAATTGAATTATAATTCTATTCCCTGGCCATGACTATGGACCAGTCTACCCTAAGTATATGGTTCTTTGCAACATAATTAAAATAAAATGAGAAGGTAGAATTGATAAAGCCAAAAAAAGTCTTAATTTGGTCATTTTCATTTAAATTCACTATTAATTTCATTATCATGATGCTTATGTTTGTGTCATAACATCTGATGGAATCTTAGTAACATAAGGCAAAATTCTTCATTCATTATGCTGGTCCTTCCATCAGGGATGTCCCCATTCATTCAAGCATTGCTCTTCAAGATTCAGTTCGATGTCACTTCCTTTGTGACACGCTCCCACACATATTGTATTTTTCCTGCCGTGTAATGATCTGTCTCCCTTTCTAGACTATGAGCACCTTAGGGGCCCCTACAAAGTCTCCGTATTTTCATAACAACCTGCACGCCCAGTTCTTTGCACAGAATATACTCTCAGTAAATCCTGGTTTGATGTGTGGGTGAATGCACACACTTTGATACTCTAGGACTATGGTGAAAAGGCCACTAATTGTGATTTCAAGTTAAAGGTTAAAGCAAAAAAAAAAAAAATCCATTTTTTAGTGAAATGAAACTCAGCGTTTTCACTTCCAGATGCATCAGCATTACATAAAAGATGTTGAAACTATTTTAAAAAATAGTCATGCTGCGCATTTTCCTGTCTGAGAATTAGTCTGAAAATACCAAATTCCCTAGGGGCCGCTGGGTGTTCTCAAGACAACTGTTTAGTTAGGTATCGATTCCATGCACTCATTTAATGGAAATCCGGAGTAAGACTCAACCTCCCTGCCAGCAGCCTGTCACTCATTATTCTGCTCAGCTGTTTCAGAATAAGTGAAGATTCCCGGTAGAGCTCTGCCCACCCCTCCCAGTACAGGCCAGCACTTCAGTGATGATGAATCCTAGCAGCAGAGAATTTCAGTACTCGAAGCAGCAGAACATCAGCCCCAACTTACATTTTCCATTTCCATTGTCATTCTTATTCTCACATGGGCCTAGTTCTTACATATCTGCCTTTAATTTTTCAAGACTGAACCCTTGAGCCGCTGACAATGTGCCTGGCTGCATAACATATTACATCATCACGCACAGGCTAACTCCTGCCTCACTCGGAAGGCCACATGTTGCTCAGAAGCGAACGGCAGGCTGCAAACAAACAGGTTTCTCATAATATCCTGCTCAGAAATATTAGTCACTTAGCTGGGCACGGTGTCTCACACCCGTAATCCCAGCACTCTGGGAGGCCGAGGAGGGCAAATCACAAGGTCAGGAGATTGAGACCATCCTGGCTAACACGGTGAAACCCTGTCTCTACTAAAAATACAAAAAAAATTAGCCAGGCGTGGTGGCACGTGCCTGTAATCCCAACTACTCAGGAGGTTAAGACAGGAGAATTGCTTGAACCTGGGAGGTGGAGGCTGCAGTGAGCTGAGATCGCACCACTGCACTCCAGCCTGGGCGACGGAGCAAGACTCCGTCTCAAAAAAAAAAAAAAGTATTAGTCACTGTTGGGACAATGAATATGGGTTCTCCAAGAGGTCACCAAGCCTTTGTTTGATGGATTTTCTTTCCTCCAGGCCCTAAGATTTTCTAGGCTTTAGGTAGGAAGCACTATACAGAAAGCTCCCACGTCTCCCAGCTGATTCAGCTCAGTAGTTACTGTCAGCCTCCCCCAATACCTCCACCACTCAAGGAGTGACACTATCAGAAGCAGGCCTTCTAATTACTCCTCTGTGAGCTCAAGCCCCCTCCCTGGAGACTACGAAAAGAGAATGTTAGGAAATAGAGATGGGAAAAAGAAACACAAGCAATAATTCCGACTTATGCTATCACTTTAAAAATATTTCTATCGGCCAGGTGCAGTGGCTCACACCTGTAATCCCAGCACTTTGGGAGGCCAAGGCAGGCAGATCACGAGGTCAAGAGATCGAGATCATCCTGACCAACATGGTAAAACCCTGTCTCTACTAAAAATACAAACATTAGCTGGGCGTGGTGGCAGGCACCTGTAGTCCCAGCTACTCAGGAGGCTGAGGCAGGAGAATTGCTTGAACCCGGGAGGTGGAGGTTGCAGTGAGCTGAGATCACAGGACTGTGCTCCAGCCTGGCTACAGAGTAAGACACTGTCTCAAAAAAAGAAAAAAAAGTATCATGCAATGTTTGTAACCTACAAAAGAATGCACTAACATGTATGTAACCTGTGAAGCATAACAATAAAATGAACACCGTACACTGACCACCCTATTTGAGAACTAAACATTCAAAGGTATTTTGATGCATCTACCTATTTGCCGTTTCCCTTAAGCCATCCTCCTGCCTTCTCCCAGGGGTAACCACCATCTTACATTTTCTATCTATCACTCTCTAAAATACACGGTTGAATTTTGCTTGACTTTAACCTTTATAATTCTCTCATATATAGTCTTCTGTGACTAGTTTTTTTCACACAATATTGTTTCTAAGATTTAGCCAAGTTTTGCATATTCACTGCTGTAAAATATTCCATTCTGTGAAAAAAGTATATATATGTAGGTATGTGAATATCTATGTGTATGTGTGTGCATACATATATATAAAGTCCTCAATAGACTAAAATATAGTCTAGAGAGATAGATGCTAATATATATTAACCAATTATTATACATATGTCTATGGAGATAGAAGCTAACATACATATTCATCAAATTATTATACATATTAGTTTACTTATTATATATTAAACTACTATATATTAATCTACAGGAATAGAAGCTAATACATATTAGTCTATTATACATATTAGTCTAATTGTTATATATCAGACTAATATATATATATATTAGTCTACTGATGACCTTTAAAATGTTTTCAGGTCTATTAGAAACAATTCTGTGTCCATTAGGAACAATTCCCATCAGCATAAGTTTCCCTGGGTTACTGCCTAGGAGGGTCTATGAATATTCACTTTTATACAGTAGCGCCATATTGTTTTCCAGAATGACCGTATCAACCTAGACTCCTACCAGCAGAGCACCCCATCGTTTTGTAAAACTGATAAATCATTTTAGAATCAAGAAAGAGATCTATTTGAGCTAAAGCTGGTGTTTCTACTTTATAGGCTCAAATTCTAAATATCCATAGAGAAATAAGCATCCTGTCTCTCTCTCTCACATTGGTGAGTTTATACTTTGTTCATCACTAAGCATAATAAACGAGAGTTATCTCCTAAGATGATGGTTACTTTACCACCTTCAAACACAGCATTAACTAATGACTTAGATTGGACCAAGGGTTAATAATCTGAAGACTCCCCATGACCTTGTTTCCCAGTCATTGAATTCTCAAGCAAGGTGGGTACCCAAAGTGTCCAAAAATGCCCTAGCCTACATGAGGTACCAGGGTCCCAAACCACCCACCCAGAACAGGAAACTGTGTGCAAATGTTAAGTACTTCAAACTTGTGAAATAGAGAGACTTCTTTCTTTCCTTCACTATTAGAAGCAAAGGAAGGAAGGGCAGAAATAGATGGAATGAAGGATTAACTTTTGTTTTAAAATAGCAAAATGGGAAAACGTTGTAATTAGATTTTGCCAGACTTAGGCTCAAATGAAAATGATTCTTTCCTCTCCGAAAGACGAAGGTCAGAGCTTGAGACTCTTCACGCTTTGGTCCTGGCTCAAAAGGTGAGCTACGCATTGGCCAGTTCTTCATCATCCTCCTATGTACACCTATAGATTTGTTTGGGTACAAGTATAGGATTGGCAAATATAGGGTATGAGATGAGGCAATGATAGAGTGGACAGAATGTGGTCAAGAGATCGAGACCATCTTGGCCAACATGGTGAAACCACGTCTCTACTAAAAATACAAAAATTAGCTGGGCGTGGTGATGGGTGCCTGTGGTCCCAGCTGCTCGGGAGACTGAGGCAGAAGAATGGTTAGAAGTGGCAGGAAAACCCCACAGCTGATGCTGAAGCTAATCTGGAGGGGAACTGAACTAATCTACCTTCTTTAACACAAGTGGAGAGCAACGGTCTGTGAGACATGGTCAGTGTGTTTTTTCCATTATGGTCTCTTTCTTACTCGTTAACTCCAACAATCAAGGAAACGGCTGAAAAGCAGGCAGTGAGGGGAGACGAAGGAATGAGAGGCTTTCACCTGTACAAAAGATGTCTCTGGAAAACAGAATGTTGACAGAAAGTAAAACAAGCAACATATGCTATTAGCGCCTGTTAAGTCACCTTTCTGAGATTTTTTTGTTGACTATCAGTGAAGTCTTATGCCTCTTATTAAATTCTCACACTGTTTTAATTAAGCAGGGCCTTATTTTAATCACACTGGTGGTGCCTTCTCGTTTTATGCTAATGAGCTGGAACCCAGCCAGGCAGGATTAAAAAGAAGTAAGAGACTTTCCTTCTTGGTCAAGGAAACTTTTGGAGCCCTCTTTTTTGTTGTTTTTCATGTTTTGGAGACTGAGTCTCACACTATCACCCAGGCTAGAGTGCAATGGCACAATCATAGCTAACTGCAGCCTCTAACTTTTGGGCTTAAGCAATCCTCCTGCCTCAGCCTCCAGAGGAGCTGGGACTACAGGTGCACACCTCCATGCTCACCTAATTTTTACTTATTTTTTTCTAAAGACGAAGTCTCTATCTTGCCAAGGTTGATCTTGAACTCCTGGCCTCAAGCAATCCTCTCATCTCAGCCTCCCAAAGTGCTGGATAACAGGTGTGAGCCACCGTGCCCAGACCTCCTTTTCTCTTCTATCAAAAGCTTGGTAAACAAAGTGCCCTGATTTGCATATCTAGAATTGGGTGCTGGATGCCTGCAAATACGACAGGGAAATATATATTTGGAACCTCAGGTGAAACCCCAGCAAATACATTAAAAGCAGCTCTTTGTAATGATGATATGTAAAGATCCCATTAAAACATAGTCATTCTCCACAACTACAAAAATCTTTTATTTAAAAATGACTTTGGGGCCAAGTGCAGAGGCTCACGCCTGTAATCCCAGCACTTTGGGAGGCTGAGGCGGGTGGATCATGAGGCCAAGAGATCAAGACCATCCTGGCCAATATAATGAAACCCTGTCTCTACTAAAAATACATAAATTAGCTGGGCATGGTGGTGCACACCTGTAGTCCCAGCTAGCTACTCAGGAGGCTGAGGTAGGAGAATCGCTTGAACTCGGGAGGCGGAGGTTGTAGTGAGCCAAGATTGTGCCCTGCACTCCACGCTGGCGACAGAACGAGACTCCATCTCAAAGAAAAAAAAAAAAAACTTTGGAACTTTGGATTCCTATGTTACATTAAAAATGTGTTGGGCATTTGATCCAGTGCCTTAGATTATCCTTTCAGGAGAATTACTGTACTTCACTGTAAGTGCTTTATGAGAGACTAATTAATCCTTCCCCTCCACTTTAAATTCCTCTGCAAAATGAGGTCAGAATCCACTTCCCACCCAAAGCACCTCATGGAGGCTGCATCAAACACTACAGTAGCATTTGTCGATGGGGACCCCTTTCCAAAGGCAAGATGGGTATAAGAAGAAATCTTCATCAAGGACTATGCCTTCTACTGGCAGGCACAGAGCATAAAGAAGCTCAACATTTATTATAAGATCTCACACAGGAGCTGTTCAAACAAGCTGAAGCACCCACCCACATATTTATCTCAGCGACTCTCTCCTTTACCTGCTGCCACAGAGACAGCCTTCCTGTTCCCTGACTGGGTGTCTCGCTGGCTGTGCACTCACCTGCAGGGTGCAGGGTGCCCCACGTGCATCTCCCTCCGGCTCCATCTGCATCAGGCACTCAGAGGAGCGCCACGGCTCTGGGTCACCAGCCCGCTCCCGCTCTGCCACAGCCTCCCAGTGGCTTGAGCTCCTACTCCTTTTACTAGAAGCATGGCGAGCAAATTAGAGGCTATAAACACCACCGGTGGAAGTAGGAAAATTCCTTTCAGCTTTGTAAGGGAACTTCGTCAGCTGTAAGAATCTCCAGGGTCTAAGACGAAGAAGGTACATGCTCACCCTTGCCCCTTAGCTCTGTTGGGCATGTGTGGATCACACCTTTTTTTGGCCATAATTATGGCAGAAATGCCCAGAAAAATGTTGCTTCACATTTTTCAAAGAATGCCTCACATGGTTGAGAATACTGCTGGTCCTCAACAAGCCGCAGATAACCATTTTTTTTTTTTTTTTTTTTTTTTTTTTAAGACTGAGTCTTGCTCTGTCACCAGGCTGGAGTGCAGTGGTGGGATCTCGGCTCAGTGCAATCTCTGCCTCCTAGGTTCAAGTGATTCTCCTGCTTCAGCCTCCAAAGTACACCAACACAGGTGGTGGTGGGATTACAGACACTCACCACCACATACACGGCTAATTTTTTTATTTTAGTAGAGATGGGGTTTCACCACATTGGCCAGGATGGTCTCAGTCTCCTGACCTCGTGATCCTCCCATAATGCTGGGATTATAGGCATGAGCCACCGCCCTCAGCCAAAACTATTTTCTTTTCTTTTTTTTTTTTTTTTTTGAGGCAGAGTCTTGCTCTGTTGCCCAGGCTGGAGTGCAGTGGAGTGATCTCAGCTCACTGCAGCCTCCACCTCCCAGCTTCTAGGGATTCTCCTGCCTCAGTCTCCTAGGTAGTTGGGATTACAGGCACACATCACCATGCCTGGCTAATTTTTGTATTTTTAGTTGAGACGGGGTTTCACCATGTTGGTCAGGCCAGTCTTGAACTCCTGACCTGAGGTGATCCACCCGCCTCGGCCTCCCAAAGTGCTGGGATTACAGGCATGAGCCACCATGTCTGGCCTAAAACTATCATTGATGTAAGGAGAAACATATTCCTAAATGCTAAATGCAGGTCTGCCAAATCCACAGCTCCCAGTCTAGGCTAAAGTTTGATTAGGAGACCATGAGTGCATACATTTCTGGCCATGGACAGCAATGAAAGGCAGCTGAGTTCTAAACTGTGCTGGAAGGAGAAGCCAGCAGACTAGGATTTAAAAAAAGAAGCTGAGTTTGCCATTAAGAATGAAGTAAATTGCTAACACAGATTTTTAATGTTGTTACACAAAAATGATAAACTGGTGTGGTGATGAATGTATTAAGAAGTTTGATTGAATCTTTCTATAATGTATGCATTATAAAAACATCACACTGTACCCCATAAATATACATCGTTATTGTCTATAAATATAAAAAATTAAAAGAATAAATGGTGAAGATGTTTTTTTAAAAATGAATGATGCTTTCATGCATGCTACATAGCTTGTCACACCTTGCCAGAATGGGCTGCCAATGTGACATGTTGTTAAGATCACAACCCTTCAGCAATGCACTGATACCAGAAACCCCATAATTGGAGTATTTCCTTTTGTTTAAAGATGATTTCTCTTTTGAAATTTCAGAATAATATGCTCCTTTGGAAGTGGTATATGCAGATGTCCAAAATACATGCATATGCATCTTTCTTAATCAAAGTGGAGTATTGATCTTAACTTTACCACTCTCCAGCTCTGTCACTTTGGAGAAATTATTTACTGGCTTGACCCTCAAGTTCATCAGCTGTGAAAGAAGTCACTGACACTTGTCTCAGGAGGTTGGTGCAAAGCTGAAGTTCAGTTATTTATATAAAAGTACACGGCCCAGACCACACCCACAGCGGGCCACTGGTTTTCCCTCTCTTTCTACATAGCAGGTCATAAGAAGTGAGGACAATGCAAGGATGCTGGCTTCCTGGTGTGGAATGATAAGAAGGAGAGCAAGATGGATGGGGGTGGCAGGAGGGAGGGACTCCTGGGCCCCAGGACAGAATCTGTTTCACCAAATGCAGTGAGGGGAGCTCTGCTCTAGTGCACAAAAAGGCTGCAGGCTGACACTTTTTTGCCATGTTGACCAGCAAGGCTGCTGACAGAGAAACTGGCCTCCACCAAAAAGCCACACCTCTCCTTTTCCTGGCTTGGTGTCCAGCTGAAAACATGAAGCATTCAGGTACATCTGGACAGCTATACCCCAGGGGTACCTGCAAGGTAGCAGGAGCAGAGGAGGTAATGGCCAGGTGACAGGGGGACATGCCAGCAGAAGAAGCTAATGCAGCTTCCAACCTGCTGGTGCCCAATCAGACCCCACTGATTTGGAGACTTTTCTGCCAACTTACCAAAAATTGGTCTGACAACCAATGGTGTCACCAAAGATGTTTTCTTTTCTTACGTGTCAGTACCTCCACACCCAGGGATCACTGTTTCATTACCTCACTCTAAAAAGCCAGCCATCATTGCCTTCCAAGGCATGAACCAAGAAATCTCACCACTCAGGTGAACAGACCACAGAAAGGACTAAAAATGGTAGGAAGGGACAGGCCCTATAGCAGCCTGATACAAACATTCATTTGTGCACTGAGAAGACTTCAAAAGTGTTCTACTCAGTAGATAAACTCTCCAAAGATTTCCTTCTATCATTGCTATTCATTTAAAAAAAAAAAAACCAAAAACCAACCTTAACTTGAATGAATGGGAGCAAGAGAATTATTTTAAAACTAGTAAATAGTAACCGGGTGCACTGGTTCACACCTGTAATCCCAGCACTTTGGGAGGCCAAGGCAGGTGGATTACCTGAAGTCGGGAGTTTGAGACCAGCCTGACCAACATGGAGAAATCCCATCTCTACTAAAAAAAATACAAAATTAGCTGGGCACGGTGGCGGGCACCCGTAATGCCAGCTATTTGGGAGGCTGAGGCAGGAGAATCACTTGAAACCAGGAGGTAGAGGTTGTGCTGAGCCAAGACTGCATCATTGCACTTCAGCCCGGGCAACAAGAGCAAAACTCTGTCTCAAAATAATAATAAATAGTAACAGCTATCACACCTCAAGGTGACATTATCTAGAAACATTACATGTCAAGACATCAGCCCTTCTGTTCCTTCTGTTTCTTCTGTTCCCCCAAGAGGCCTATTTGGAGCAGCAGCAAAATGCACATAGAGGATCACTAATCTAACAGTGTTGCCTGCTGTAGTGTTATGAATGTTTCACTTTTAGGAAATTTCAAAAGGGAAATGATATATGTCCTACATGGAAATCTTGTGTGTGGTTCATTGTGTCTTTTTCTTACACAGCTGCACTGAATTCTTGGCCATTATTTTTTATTTAATAATTAAGATGAATAATCCTAGAGTCATGCATTGTAACTGTATCTGTAGTAAGTTTAAAAATTCCAGCTGACCTTCCCCTAGCCCATAGTATACTTTTGTGCTACTTCCTTCCTACGAAGAGCTGTGTGCACATAGGTGGCACAATTTTAATACTATCTAAGCAAAACCACAAACCAATAAAAGCATCATCAGTGCTTCTCAATGCTAAAGGAAATGATTTCGGAGCATACGCACCACTGATTACATTCCATTAACACAGAAAATTAAAAGTTGACTGTGTAATAATGTTAAATAAGAGGCACAACTTTTTTTGAAAATTTCTCCGATACTAGCCATGCAAAAACACTGAGTGGATGAATGTTCAACGCTAATCAAATTCATCTCTTCTTAAGAGCAGTGCATAATAAATGGATAGCCTAAAAGGAATGCTTTGAACAGAATGCTTCACTATTGTCTGATTATTCTAAATTTAAAACTCCAACAAAGGAAAGGATTATTCTTCCAAGGTTCAAGATTCATGAGGATTTGGCAATGAAATTCCTTAAGGAGAGCAAATTAAAAAATTGCTATCTACAAGCTGCCAGTATTTCATGTCCGTATAGCGTTTTAAAATCAAAGTCACCATCCATTCAACAACAAATGTTTGTTTGGAATAAATGAATGAAAGAATCAGCCTCAAAATACTTTACAAGTTTAATCACCTATAAGTGATGAATTAGGCAGCAACATCAGTCATCCCCAAATGCACACAATGGAGCGAGGTGAACATCTAGCATGCCAAAGCCAGAACTAGAAACTCAAGTCAGTCCTTTGATTCTTAGAAAATGAGCCCATTGTTGGAGCCAGTTGCCCTCTGCAGTTGTCTCCCTGCGTACTCTCAGTACAATTTGGAAGGCGTGTTATCTAGGTCAGGTGAGCTAAGATGGAGGAGGCATATAGAGTCAGGTTTGTCCCTGAAATTATACAGGTAGTCAAAAAACAAAGGACCCCATCATCACCCACTAAGCTATGTGATGGGTACCTAGCTGGTAAAAGGTGTTTCCAAGACCAGATCTAAGTTATTTCATAGGTAACTTTAGAAAGCATGTCCCAACATGTCAGTGTTAAATTCCTGTGTCATTTCACTATTTATTTATTTGAGACAGAGTTTCACTCTGTCGCCAGGCTGAAGTGCAGTGGCGCAGCCTCGGCTGACTGAAACCTCTGCCTCCCAGGTTCAAGTGATTCTTCTGCCTCAGCCTCCTGAGTAACTGGGACTACAGGCATGCACTACCACACCCAGCTAATTTTTTGTATTTTTAGTAGAGACAGGGTTTCACCATGTTGGGCAGGATGGTCTTGATCTCCTGACTTTGTGATCCACCCATATTGGCTTCCCAAAGTGCTGGGATTACAGGCATGAGCCACCACACCTGGCCAAATTCATGTGTAATTTCAAAACAGGTTATCAGTGTATAAGGTAGGTAGGAAGTCTAAGCTACGTTGCCCAGAGCATTTAGCCTGCATCAAAAGCTAAAATTGAAAAATGAAATTCTAACTTAAGTGTGTTGCTATCTTTACTCTAATGAGGTACATGAAACAAATGATTGGTGCTAGAATGTATTATAACATTTGTAAGAAAGAAAGTTCCTGCTTGATATTTGATAAGAGGTGGGGTCCAGGATTACCAGAGGACTTTGAGTTTATTCTTCCAACACTGCCAAAATGCATCTATTTTCTATTCTGACTTTCTAACAGGATGCGATCTGAGAGCCAGCCAGACACTTAAAATCTATTTGTTTCAACAATCCAGAGGAGAAATACAAGTAGGAGATTTTCTGTAAGTGTAATCTATTTTGCAAGCAGAAAATTCTCACGTATTTTAGGGTCAGGGTTCTCAAATCATAAATCTTAAAAAGTTTTCAGAATCCATGTCAAGGGACTTCAGAAAATTAATATTACCCCATGCTAAGTTGTCCTTTGTGTCCTAAGCATAAGAAAAGCACCTACCCACAACAGCTATTTCACTTGTCCCAGAGGAAAGATCAGCAGAGCTGTCCTTGGCAAAATCATAAAAGTGGTGAAGTTCATCTGTAGGATCCTTCCCCTTAGGCTCTCTAGGTGCCTCCCCACTGGGCCCCAGGGGTTTCTGCTCTGTAATTTTTTCCCACCCGTGTCCTATCAACTTGAACCCTAGTGAAATGCCAGTGTTTCAATATGAATACACTTCGGTCACTGTGTTTGCTCCCTAAAAAAAAAAAAAAATCTGTACTTTAAAGCTTTTCATTTTAATTGAAGCATCAAACACTTCATTTTCTTTTAAATTCTAACATCAGTGAGCAGCCAAAATTCTGAATGAGGAACAAGGAGAAGGTAACTCCACTACTTTTTTTTTTCTTTTTTGAAATGGAGTCTTGCTCTGTCACCCAGGCTGGAGGGCAGTGGTGCAATCTCGGCTTACTGCAACCTCCACCTCCCAGGTTCAAGCGATTCTCCTGCCTCAGCCTCCCGAGTAGCTGGGACTACAGGCGCAAGCCACCATGTCCCGCTAATTTTTTGTATTTTAGTAGAGACGGGGTTTCACGATGTTGGCCAGGATGGTCTCAATCTCCTGGCCTTGTGATCTGCCTGCCTCGGCCTCCCAAAGTGCTGGGATTACAAGCATGAGCCATCGTACCTGGCCAACCTCCCCTACTTTTACAAGCTTCTTTTGTTTCCTTTGAAGGCCTGCCATGAAGATGGAAAGGCTTTGACATCACAAGCTGGGTTCATGTTCCACTGTGACCATGAGCAGCCTATGTAACTGAGCTTCTGTTACTCATTTACAAAACAGGAATTATCATAATATAATGTAGTGTAACATAATAATTGTGAGATAATGATATAAAGTGATTGGCCCATTGCAATCTTGAAGAGCTCTCTCAGAAGGAGCACCGTGGTTTCTAAGTGCAAATAAATGCAGTCGACTGGGGTTGACTCGGGCACCTCCGCTGAGGGCCTGTTACCTAGAATTACATCACTGGGACCTGGGAGAGCATGATTTTTTTTTTTTTTTTTTTTTTTTTGGTGTCAAACTTTTATTTCAGATCTATCTGAATCATGATGTAAGAAGACCACTGTTCTAGATTTTAAGAACAAAAGCTTTGAGGCCTTAAGCCCCCAAATAATTGCTCAAATTCAAACTGGTTGT